>DWDX01000030.1:0-50056 GCA_018245675.1 Agara michaeli | reverse complement strand
CATAGAAAATAACAGATTTTAAATTATATTAATCAATATTTATTACTACATGATATTTCATGCCCCTAAACGATGGGTGTCCGAAAACCCCTTTATGTATGAATAATTAAATAATTAAATAAATTTTATTGACTATTGTTTATACACTACTTATATTTAGGAAATTATAACAATAGTTTTCTCTCAGCAAACGAACGAGTGCTCCTGATGCGCCTGTACCTACTGCAAGGCATCGTGGCCTACCACCAGAACAAGAGGGCGGAGGCTCGCCGGCTGCTGGACAAAGCGGAGCAGGAGCTCAGCTCCTTGAAGGTACCCACGTTTATATTGAATCGACGCTCGAAAATATCATGTTATAATAAAACAAGCAAGTAAATAATAACACCACATCTGCGGATGAGCCGTAAGAGTTATGCGGTCCGTTCGCTGCTCGCTAACGTATAGCTGCCTTGACATGAAGAGTATGGTGCACGGGTTGCAACCATCAAATGGGTGCGACGGTTCTCGGGGGCCCGTCCTATGTATTTACTATATTCGTAACTTTGTCCATTGTGGTATAAATATATAAAATATGTTGATGATTACAAAGATTTTAATGAAGGGCTGGATAGAGCTGGACAGAAAAAAGTCACACGGTTAGAAAAGGCCTGTTTCCAAGGTCATGTCTTGCATGGCAAAAAATAACTCAAAATTAATTTATTTATATTATTCGAATAAAAAGTAATGGCTCTTTATTAAAAAAAAATTGTAGTATCAAAGATAATACACGATTGGATCATGTGATATTGTAGAAAATAGATGTTTTGAAATCGGTCAATTCGATTCAGGTGGATGAAAACGCGGTGACCGCGCTGCTAGAGCTGGGCTGGACCCACGCGCAGGCGCGGACGGGTCTCCGCGCGGCCGGCGGGGACCTGGACCGCGCGCATCACTACCTGGACGACCGGCGCCAGGAGCGCGAGCGGGCCAGGGAGAAGAATCGCCAGGAAAAGTAGACTAATTGTTTGATGAATTCTATTGCTTAGTTATAGTTGCACGATGCAGACGGGGCCCAGGCCGCCGTCCGGCGCGGCGGTCTACCGAGCTAAGGGACGCGTGCGTGCAGGTCGCGGCGCGCGGCGGCGGGCGGCGCGGCGGCCAACGCGGCGCTGGTGCGCGCGCTGCAGGACATGGGCTTCTCGCGCGAGCTGGCCGAGCGCGCGCTGCGTCTCGCCGACAACCACGTGGCCGACGCCGTGCGTCTCATCCAGGACCAGCCCGACCTGGTGCGCGCACACGCACGCGAACACACTCACGGACTAATACACAAAAAGGCGCATTGATAATCCGGTGATCGATGATCCTGACCGATGACTTAGATGATGCCTATTGTATTCCTTACCAATAAATAATATCATAAGTGAAATTCATTTATATATTAAGCTCCATTTATGTATTTATTTGTTACGAAAATAATCATGTTCAAATTGTGTTTAACGTCTATATATATTTTCATTGCACCATTGTATTCGTTGCAGTTGATCGAGAGCAACGAGGAGCCCGAAACTCCGAGCATGGAAGACTTGCCCGGGGAAGTGGACAACAAACTGCTCACCGAGGTAATACACACATAATATTCGTTTTAAGCATCCAAAAGATAGTTGCTGTTTTCCTTACTTGTTTTATGTGCTCATAAATGTAAATAAGATATTTACAGTAAAATGATGTTTAATGTTAGTGACGATTATCTTTATAATTTGTGAGGAGAATAATTTGTCGTATAAGAGAATCGTCTCTTAAATGCTCACTCGTAGAAGTACACGTACTCCTGCATCTCGAGGGTGGATGCTAAAACGATTAGACGAGCACGATAGTCGATGAGCGGTAACGGCTGCGGACGGCTCAGCTGCAGGCCATGGGCTACGCGGCCGAGGAGGCGGCGCTGGCGCTGCGGGCGGCGCGCAACCGGCTGGGCGGGGCCGCCGCGCTGCTGGCCGCCGCCGAGCGCCTGCGCGACCGTGAGACAACCACACACACGCACACACACACCCGCCCACGCTCCACGTGTGCTACAGTGTACACATGGAGTTCGTAGTTTTTTCTTTCTAGTTTTTGATAAAAACATTTGTTTCCGTCAATAACATTAACGCCCCCGAGTAACACACTTAAATATTGAAATACATCATATAAAATAATAAAGTATTGAATACACAGGATTTTAAGGATAGATTAGATAGTTCAAAACTCGAAACTCTTCATTCTTCGAATCGGTTAGTGCAAAATAGTACTTACAACTCTGTTATTATAATTGCAATTACGTCTTACTTAAAACGAAAGTACACTTATAAACTACACTATAAATGCGTGTACATATGTGTCTGCGTGCGTGCGTGCGTGCATGTATGCGTGCGTGCGTGCTTGCGTTCTTGTATATGTATATGTCAGCTTGTAATAGCGAGCACCGGTCATCACACATCCGATAGCGTGGTCTTTCTGACGCAGCGTCCGACGCGGCCAGCGCGTCCACCAGCCGCGACGTGCCGGAGAACAGCAGCAAGATCCTCAGGAAGTACTTGAAGAAGGAGCTCGCTAAGTAAGATTTGCATTACACCGAGTACTGCGAACGATTGATTGAGCAATACACCTCGAGCATCGACTTAAACAGATAGATAGATTAACCCTCTATCTAATAGGGGAGAGGGGAGGTCACCCTTTTCTTGTTAAATGATGTTATCGTTTACGCATGCGGTTTACCTATGATTGCAGTTATATTCTTTGTAAAAAGATAATATACAGTTTATGATTATGTGCTTAATTGGCTTTTGGCTGCGATCCAATCTTAGAGGATAACGCGTCGTAAGTTAGACCAGTCATATCCGGGAAAATTGTGGTCACCCTCGGGACAAAGGAACCTACAGTGTGCTCGGTAAGATGAGGCGCCGTCTCCCGCCCGCTACCTCATTGTAATGGATATCGTCGTTATCGTGCTCTACGTGATGTTAACGTACAAGTCCACCGTTCGGCGAGCTGCGAGCCCGCGAGCGGTGCGCTCGACCTACGTACGTCCGCTGTCGACCGTCTCGCACGTCGGGGCGCGCCGCCTGGACGCCGGACACTGGTACGTCCATCGCGGCTGCAAAAGCTCCGTCTCTGTCCCGCGTCTCACTCGCACGCGCGAACTAGCCTTTTTTTTCTGAGTGTGTGTGTGCGTGTGTGTGCGTGCAGACGGCGCGAGCGCGAGGCGGCGCTGGCGCGGCTGTCGGGCGCGCTGCACGACGACGAGGACGGCCACCTGGACGCGTCGCTGCTGGACGAGGAGCAGTTCCTGGCGCAGTACAAGTCGCTGCTGTAGGCGACCCCGTGCGCGGTGCGGACTCGCCTTCTATACATCTTCTTTACTGACTACTTATCGTGTACGTGTGACGCGCCGCTCCAGCGGTCGGTGCGCTTAACACATATTCGTGTGTGCGATGAGCAAATAAGCTCGCTACACGTCCCGAGGTACAAAAATTGTACAGAAGTATTACGCGAGGCTGCCAATAATTATCGTCCCATTTTTTTTTTAAATTCCAGTGCGCGACCGAAGCCGAGAGAAGCGGCGGCAGTAACTACACCGTCGGCGGGGAGGTGCCGCGTGGGTTCGGACTAAGTGCATTTGTAACTGAAAATATTATAAATATTGGCCTTGCAACAACACTTGAGTGTCGCGATGACTACCGGCAGCTCCCTTGTCAGCCCAAAACGCCCGGCCGCTGCTCCCGTGTACTGCGGCTACCGTCCTTCGGCGACCGACCACTTCACGTCGCGTGAACGATCCGTGAACATATAAATGCAGCATTTATATGTATATATATATATATATGTATAACATTATTTTTTTTCTACATACTTTAATTACGTATTTATAGTGTGGCCATAATAACCTATTGGTTTCGCTCTTTTTTATCGTGGGCAACATTGGTACGAAAGGAAATGCTTTTAATTAAATTGAACGAATTCGTTTGCGCTTACTAATACCCCGACAATGATGAAATGACTGGAATTGAGGAGCTGGATAACATTAAAAACTTTTTCTCAAGGATACATATATCTGTATTGTTAACCTAACCTGACCAACCTGACCATAAAACGGCGGAAGGTTGTGTCTACTGTTACTTTGAGCACGTAGTACATCATTTTCTTTGCGCCGGCTTATATTTTTTTAACTGTTAGATGTCGTCGAGCGTGACCGATCATATTTTTTTATCGTAACACGTATTTATAATATAAGTTACTACAATACATTTAAATATTCCCGTTTTTCAATACGCGAACCCACTGAGAAGGTGTTTAATTCGAGTGTAACGTTGCCAGGATGTTAATAATATTGAATGACACACATTATCGAGTAGCCGGTGTCGTATCCGGTGGTGACCTCCCACGTGGCTGCTCCGCCGTGCCCCCCGCGCCACGCCCGTGCTCGGTAACGACACGTCGTATTCTCGCAGCGCGCCCCTCCGATGTGCGCTCCGCTGCGATCATTACAATTATGCATTTCGAGTGTGTAGCGACCACCGCGGACGTTACGGCAACCGTAACTCCACGTTGGGGCGCGTTATTTACAAAATATATATTTATAAGGCGTTAAAAAGGTTTTTATCCGGTCCATAGACCCGGTCTAGAACCATCTTTAAAGTCTCTTATCGCATCCGATATCGTATACTTAATCAATGTATTCATAATCATAACCTAGATATATACTTAATCAATATTGTTATCGGCGTACCGGTAGTACGACGTAGCGGAAACGTCTCGCAGTAGCCGCACGAGCCGCAACACACGTTTGGTACAGATCACACGCGTCTGATTACTGCGACACACGGGCTCGTGCGATCTCCGACCACGTTGGCACGAAAATATTTTCGAACGCGTGTGTAGCTCCATATCTTCTGACTTTCGTTAGAATCAAAGTTCAGAAGTGTCCTTCGTCGTACCAGTTTTATATTCAATTTTTATTTACCTCGCACTGTCGCTCGCGATAAAGGTAATGCTTGGAAAATGTTTGTATTTATTTCAGAAATATAATTTCTAGCGCGCGTCTAGTCGTAATACTACTGTGAAACTAAAAGATTCCTCCGACGATGAAGTAGTCGCTACAAAACCGCTACCTCTTTTGTCATTTGCCGCAGCCGGCGGCGCCGCGCCGCGCACGCCGGGACTCGAATTATGTACGTTCACAATATACCTCGCGGTATGTTCTCCACGAATTTATTATTTGGACTATAATATACATTTGTCGTTTGACACACTTTTAGAATAAAATGTATGTCCGTGATTCTATTGGCTACGTTTGCAGGGAAGCGGACGCTTCGTGTTGGAAGGTCATTAACACCGCGCGATGTCATACGATGGATTACAGTGGGAATTGAGGTATTTTCGGTGTTTATTAGTCTGCGACTTTCGATCCTAACGTAGAACGCCGAAATGTCGGCTTCCCTATAAACGTACCTAAGTTTTAGACGTGGTAAAACCAATTTTGTGTCATATTCGACTCTAAACTAGCGTAATCGTAATATGTATGTGAACTTCTGAGTGTTCTTCATTTACTGTAGTGTGAAAAATATATAAACTGACCTATGATATACGACTCTGGTGTTTTATTTTCTAATCACCCCTCTTCCTTAATGCACTGTAGGATCCAAAGAATAGGTATAAGAATCTATCTGTTTAATATTTTTACGACATTTACTGAAGGCACTGCTACGTGCTATTTCATCTCACCCTTATCCTGTGCTTATAATTAGCTCATACTAAAATCATTTTTGTTCATGCTGTGGCATATATTATGTACATAGACTTACTTTATAAACGGCATAGCAAGTTCTGTAGTTATGAATTGTGGGAGAAAGAGTCTGGGAAAAAAACAGAATTTTGACTTGCAGAGATGTCTCTAATTAGGGATATTTTATATTAAGACTGGAATATTTGAATATGTTATTTATTAGGCTTATAATATGGGCATTTTAATAGTTCCCAGGGACACAACAAATACATTCCACAAGTAAAGACTTCATTATTGTATTAATCACATTAGATATTAAAATATGTTACATGCCAGTCAAATAAATAAAAAGTAAATTAGGCGTGTAGCAAAGGTCTGATTATCGTTGCTGTAGCAAACTACACTCTTATAAGTATAAAGGAATTCGTGCTCGTCAACCATCTATGTACATGTACCAGACCATTTTAAAACAATCCAACGAGAAATAACATACCTTTGCGTCAATTTTTACGATAAAAATTTCAAAATTGAAAGTTATAAACAAATTTTTCATTATTTCGAGAACATCTTTAAATAATAACGAATGTCGAATTATTAAAAAAAAAACTATTCAGGACAGCTTCCTATGAGAACTGATTTAAAAATAAGTAGGCACTATTAGAATAAATCTCGGTATTGTTTATGTAGGATTTCGTGACGGCAACATCTGATATCAAAATGGTCATTTGCACAGTTTTAACATTGCATCCTAGTTTTGCTTTATGTTTGCCTTCGACTTGCTTTATCCAAATATCGTGATGGCAACGATGCGTCTGATCTACTGGATAACCACAAACTCGAAAAATATGACGTCGTTCTTGATGTACTCCAACTTGTCCAGACTAGTGTGAGGTATGAAGATGTACTGCCTCTTGAGCTGCAGCACGCTCTTGTCCAAGGTCTCGGTGGACGACGTCTTCCCGTCGTCGTCGTAGTCGTGGCGCTTCGACGACGACTTGCGACGCAGTTGGAGAGATTTGACTATATCCATTGCCTGTTGGGAGTTCACATTATTAGTTATATGAACCCGCTGCTTCTTTTTTGTTCTTTTGTCAACGTGATTTTTGTTCGCCCGCCGTCTGTTCGCTGCGAGCGATACTAAACAAGTCAAGCTATCCTGGATTGGAGTCGTCTGTGAAAAAGATCAAACCTGGTTGCGATTAGCCGCCTGGTCCATGAGGCTGATGTTGACGTTCAGATCGCAGGGCCACTCCAGCAGCGTGTCGTACGGGCCGCTCACCAGACGAATCGTGCAGGTAATGTGGCGTCCCTTCCATTTGCCGATCCCGTTCAAGTTCACTTCAGCCTGACGATAGGGCAAGGACGAAATATTTTTAGCGTGAAGTTGGAACATATTTTAAAATGATCTCAAGAAACATTTTTGTTTGACTGTACTTAGTTTTGAGCGAGAAAATGAAAAAAATTGATAGGCAATATTTGAATTGAATTAAAATGTATGGAAAAAGCATGGTTACCTTAAGAGTGTATCCATATTTATTGGTTCGGAAAATAGGACTGCTAAGCACTACATCCTTATCTTTAGCGTCCTTCATACGGGATGAGAAATTGTCTATTCTCCATATAAGGTGACCTGCAAGCATAACGGATTGTTAAGGGTACTTGAACGACAGAGAGAGAGAACGACGTACACAAGAAACTGCTTATTTTGTGCTCTGAATTCAAAGGTAAGGTAAAATTAAGTTAATTACACACAGACAGTACATTATATCAAATTAGGTAACTGGAAGTGTTCTAAGCTGATTTCAGTTGGATTATGGTCAGATTTTTAAAAAGTTTGACATAGCCGGTCTGACAACTTTTAACATAATTGCAGAAAAATTTCTGTTATAAAATTATTGTGTTTATAAAAGGAATTTAACATCTCAGTAATGCAAGAGATATGAACATTATACCATTATCGCTGCCCAGTTCGGGGTTAGCGACGCTGACCCTAGTCTGGAAGTCGGCGAGCTCACTGCGGATCTTGTGGTAGGACTTGGTGAGCGCGCGCAGGTCGCGTGCTACCAGCTCCGTCCTGGAACTCAGTTCGGACGTCTCCGCTCGCGCGTCTGCCGTCGCCACCTCCAACACTGCCACCCGGTCTATAGCCTGAGACATTGGAAGAACTTCTGTACAATTTTTTCTCTTCTTATTTCGGCCAAAGTATGAAGAGCTTTGTAAACAGATAACAGATCATGTAAGTACATGATCGCATAGTTGCTATAAGAGAATGTAAATGGAGAGTATTTTAAGAAGACTAGTAAAAATCATGTCATTTAAACTTTAATCATACTCAAAAGAGTCAAAACCGACCGGTTTCTCCATGGCGCTGTCATGCTGCAGCTGCGCCCGGAGCGCGGCCAGCTGCGCCAGCTGCCCTGAACACCGCCGCGACTCCACCAGCTCCGCTTCAAGCACCGCGCGACTCTCGGCGTTCCTCTCCCTTTCCTCCTCCACCGTCTGCTTTATATACTCGATTACCTCTTCTGAAAAACATATAAGAAAAGCAACCTTACGATAACAGAGGAAACGTATCATGCTAAACGGCGTCCTGTGGAGAAAGTACAGCCGCTAGCCATAGTAATTAAATGTTCTATTGCCTTTTTTAGCCGCTATGCAAAATCCAAAGTCTGACGCTAACACTAACCGAGCTTATTGACTGCTCGAATCCTATTGTCGTGCTGGGTGAGGGCCTGTTCCAGCAGCTCTCGCTCGCGCTGCTCGTGTACCAGGCTGCTGACGGTGCTCTCGAGCCGCATCACCGTCGACAGCTGCTGGCTCTGCAATTCCTGGAACCATAGACACACCCATTTTGGAATTGATGACTTTTGGATAGCGTTGCATGTTTTGATTATTTTTAAAGCTGTTTAAAAAAGGACAATTGAATTTCAAATGACGATTTGTTGGAAGTAAATTGATAATAGATTCTATGAAAAGTAAATAATTCGATTTCTAAAGCTAGTTTCCAATGGAGGCGTGCGCACACGTGACCCGTCGGAACACGATTACTAACCTACGGTACCCTTTATATGTTTCATTTACATTTCTGCTTTCTATGCAATATCTCAATAGATTCCTATTGATGGATGAGGTGACGAGCTCACAACGCCCCACACCTGAACATCCCCAATACCTGCAAAGCCAACTGCACGTTCGCCAAGTCATGTTTAAACTGCGCCGCCCAGTTCGCGGCCCGCTCCGCCTCGTCGTCGACAGCGGCTCTCAAGGAAACGAGAGTCGACAGGAAATGCTGGCTCCTCTCTTCCACCAGCACCAGTTTGGAACGAAGAGTGTCAATCTCTGTACTCTGCACGTCTCGTTGACCGGACTCCTCAGTTATCGCAAATCTGAAAGAATTCAGCGACGGAACAGATTACATTCGTCATCTAATTACTCTTCGCACGACATTTTTACAGAAAGGCAAAATGTCAACAGGGAGTCACAGATTTGTGAGCAAAGAGCTTCTAAATAATAAGGGTTGCTGCTAATCAGCTTTGTTAGACATTAAGGAAATTGAAACAATAATTCCTTTATTTATATAAGACAAGTAATTTTGCAGTAAATCGCTTTGTAGTATGAAAAGTAATTGTAGTAATCGGTAATCGTATTAAGAGTACGGAGCCATGTCTATTGAATAGCTGTATTAACGTACTTGATCCCAGTGACCTCCTTCTCAAGGTAAGCCACACATTCTTCCAAGGGCACCGAGCGCGGCGACCACGTGTGATTGTTGACTGCAGGGGGCGCCGGGTCCGACAGCCTCGCGTGAGTCGGCGACATTGTGTTGCGAGCCTGAAGTATGTTTAATAAATAAATAGCAAAGTAAAGAATATCTCGGTTATAAGAATGTCTTAAATCTTACCAATACATAATGAAATATAATAGTTTGTGAGTCAATCGTGTGTGAAAATATTTCGTAGACATCAATGTTACGGTATGTTGTTCTTTTTTTAGATACTAGATGGCGTTATAACCATTATACAACTTGCGCACACGATTTTAAAGGAGTTAAAAAATAAATTAGAGATATTTAGCACATGCACTCGGTGCTTTCTGCATTAATCATTAGGTATCAGTCTTAACGATACCTTTGATAATAATAATCTTAAAACCTGTACAAAGGTACGTATTTGTTAAGACATTAGGCGCTTTATACCACGAATGACGCCAAAGAAATCGCTGGTGGAAGTTAGTTATTAATATTCACAACCAACCTTTTCCATTTGGGGACACTCGTTGACATGTGTTTCTTTGTGTTTCCTCTGGATCCAGGCGCCGCAGCGCAGCGGGCACTGCTCCAAAATACTGCCGCATAGTTTCAAATGTTGCTGCCAAATATTGACTACTTAACTCTCAGAAGTATAAAAATTTAGAAATAAAAGTTTGCCATCGTATATTTAGCTGTGGTTTAAATAAGTTACACCTATATTATCACTTAAAACAAATGGTATTCCACACCGGTGAAGTCCTGTGTTGCAGGTACACATTCTAAGCAAATACTTTCAAGTGTATAAAAGAGTTTAATGTTAGTGGGAAAAAAATGTTAGGTAAACATAGATAAACTGACCGTAGACAGATCAGAGATTAATTTATTATACTATACTCATTGATTTGTACCTACATATATATGTTATTTTGATATCGATTTGGTGGAGTTTACAGTAAATAATCTGTCAGTCGTATGAAACATTCGATTGATTCACTGAGTGCTTTGCTCTAAATTGATTGCGCAATACACCAATACACATTCATGCCGTGTGGTACCGTGGTACGTGTCATACTGTAACTAGAAAGAATTTAGTTTTGTATTTTACAAGACGACTGCGAGTTTTTTCTCTCGACCTATGTTAGCCTGACGCATGCCCAAAGTCTAAGAACGACAACAAAGTCTGACTTTCATTATCTGTATGTCAATATTTACCTTAAATTAAAATTAATATTGCGAGTTACACTAGATCTTACGGCGTAGAAATGAAGACTAATCTAATTTCTCTAAAAACCTAATTAAAATGTTTCCACTTTTTATTGCCATATAAAAAGGTGTAGCTTAATATAAAATAAATGATTCATTTTAAAATAAAACAAAAATAAGAGTTGTACAATTCAATTAATTATTAATTAACCATAGAGGTAGGTAGAGACATAGTACCTTTACTTCTTCTATTTGTGTGATTGGATGTACCGAGTTATGCACAATTGATAAGTTTCCAACTCAATTTCGCTATCAGTGCTGTTTGATGGTAGATACTGGAGGCGCAGTTTCATTCGACCTAGCTCAACCGATCACTCATGTATTGATAACAATACTTCGATAATCCATAGCGGCACAAATATTTATAAAATGTTATAACGATATCGGTATTTATGTGTATGTGTTCGATATACGCGGTGATGGCGTAGTATAATTCTTTAATTTTATATAGTTATGTGTTATTAATTAAGCTCAAATAGCTCTTGCTCCATCCATAAAAAAAAAACATTGCGAGGAGACCTACGCCATACCGTTCTTCATAATTGTCTCCAAGAGCCGCGCAGTCGGCGAACCGGCATTACGCTATGGGTTCAAATATGAACGAAATCTTCTCATTAGAGGAGGAGAGCTGTGATTTCGTTAACAAAGCTATCGATTGATTCGGTACGAAATAGACAACACATTACAATTTAACTGAGTTGCGTCAACAATTAATGCATCTTTGACTAAGTTTGGGCTGACCGATCTTTATTTTGGACAATGGAAATAGACATATTATAGGTTCAGTTGCAAGGGCTGTTTTATAAAATAAAACACATCGATATATCCTAAAAACATACCTGTAATTTACCCATCTCGAAAAGTTCGTTACAGAAGTAGCAAGCGCTGTCCCTCACGGCCTTGTTCGGCTCAGTGCCCTCCGTATCCGCCCTCTTATTCGAGCTCATTTTACAACCGATTTTTACAGGTTTTTAAGTACATCTGACTTATTAAGGCAACTTTTTAAAACTTGAATCGACAGTTTTCTTAGCAATGACTAATTGTGTTGGTAGACAATATTTTCTCGAATACCCTGGAGATCCCCTTGAGATTAGAAAAATGTCATTTTTAGCATGTAAACAGAATGGCATTCTAACGTAAAACAGACTTTTTGAGGAAAAAAATATACAGGCGTTCTTAATTTTTATATCTTACTATTTATTTATACCGAGAAATTCCGGCTAAATTAATATACTTATGCATAAATATTACTTATCAATTCTTATTTCAAACGATTTCTTAGAAAACTTTCGTTCACTTCAATCTACGAAATTCAAATTCGCCAACACGTTCTTGTAGAATTTCCGTTGATACAGTTTTATTACCTTAAAACCTTAACACGTATTGTTTATCACACGCGGTAAACACTGAACACGACGGTCACTCGACTAAACAATTTGGTAACCCCATACCGTCACTAGCTGGTGGTACCGAGGAACACGGACAAGTCCCGCGCGGAATCTGGCTTCGAGCCGTGAATCATGCGCGATGGTATTATCGTTATCAGCCTTGTGTCATTGATATGTGATACTGGGAGATAGCATACCCTGTTTATATCGGTGTTTGCTTATAATTGCGCCTTTTGTGTCAAGGATGAATACCCTTGGCCCTCGATTTTAAGGATTTCGGTTCCGGGAATTCCAGTTTGAGTTGTCTCTGCGGTATAAATCTAAGTATCTATGGTTTTCATTATCGCTATATTGTGGAAAATGTGTACCTACTCATGAACTTTGTGCAATCAATGCTCTATTTAACTCTATAAGCGAAATGCCTTTTAACTGTACCGCCGCAGGCGACTAGTTTTAAAATACATATATGTTTGCTTTCGCCCGAGCAGTGCCTTTCTATTAGTAGGCACCTACTAACTCACAATCGGAAGGCTTAACTATAGGTACTGGACTTACTTACTGGAATTTCTTACAAAATTCCGCGATAAGAAAGGATTAATGTAATGTAACGCCCTCGAATAGAATTCAGATAAAGCGAGATGAATTGTTCAAGGTGACTTCACTTAAATCAGTACTCGATGGAAATTTATATTTGTTTTCCTTTTAGGGTAATATTGGGAGACTAACATCCCTATTTACATCGTCATCTAACAGATAACTATAAAACTATATTCTTACCAAATTTTTTGGAATACATTTCAAATTTCTTTAATTTAATGTGTTCGATTCAAGCTAAATATGAGAACCCAAAATACTTATTTATAGACTGACACAATTGTATATGACGCGTAGCGCCATCTCTTATTAGACAGAGCAAACTGAAAAACGAATGAACTACATTGAATATAATAATAAACTTTCATTTAATTTACTGACGGTTCTAAATTCTTGGAAGTTGTAGCTGTTTCACTGATTTACTTCAGTTTTGTGCTAATCAATAACGCTTACTGTTTAATTAAAATAGCCATCTTAAAAGAACCGCATAGCTATACAGAGCTATCATAAAATTGAAACACAAAACGCATATATTTAACCATATACTGATTCATATACTTATGAATCAGTATATGGTTACAGTACTTCGGGTGTTGATCCCACCACGATTTTTTTGTAATATTTCTGGGATTTCTAACAGATAATCATATATAACAGCAAATTTTCAATCTTCAGCACTACCCAATATTTCATTAATTCAATATTAGTTACTTAATTGTGAATGTAAAATAAGCTCTTAATAGTCTGGCGACTAGTCAATAATAAAATCTACGCATTGCCACGGTTCAAAGGAATTATTTTAAATAGTTATTTACACAAGTGTCCGCAAATAATACGCCCGCTACCCATTCGCAGACCTTCATATGATTTAGTATTTGTCTTCATATGATATTGTTGACAAAATGTAAACATTAAAATGGACAGCTCTCCTGCATACCAAAGCGCGATGGAATTGATCACCCTGTATATATATAAATGAAATGTCGCCCAACTCTACAGACAGCTAGCAACTACCAGTATTTACACAGTACAAATACTTCCAAAGGGATATATTATTAGCCCAGGGTGCGTCACCATCACGTTGAATAAAATTACAGCCACTAAGCATATCGCTTATGGTTACGCGCGTAGAGATGGAGATTATGGAAATTAAATTGAAAACACGGAACAATTAAGGCGAGTTAATAATGCTATAAATTATGCAATATAATATTGAGAAGAAGAGAAAAAAACTTCGTTGTTACGCGTTTATTGAGTTTTCGAAACTAATTTGTGCGCGAGCAAATCCCCGAGCAGCAACTAGTAGTAAATATAATAAATATTTCTACTAATGTGGCTACATTGCCTCTTTTTTATTTATTAATATTTATATTTAAGGCTCCACCGACTTGCCGACCGTGCCTTTTTTAATTTGTAATGTTTCACAATTTGTAGCTATATTTTCTCCCCATTTTCTCCATTCATTCTTGTTTAGGTTGGTTTGTTAATTTTTCTAAAACCGAGGTCTCTGTTGCGGATCTCCTTCGCTACATCGCCTCTAAGCCTCGTGCTCATTATTGTACCTCGACTAAACACGTTATCGAATGTTTATATTTAACGAAATACAATTTTAACTACATTGAGATTTTTTTTATCAATGAAATTTATTTTTGTTTTTACTTTATCATCATGAATTTTATTAGTTTGCAACCAAAAATATTTTTAACGCTAGGCATCTTGCAGTTATTAAAATTATTATCGTCGAGATAAAATATTGCGAATTCATTCCAAATTATAATTTGATTCTCACTTTTGTAACATTTTGACATGATGATGATGATGATGGTGGCGAGTAGAACGCGAAAATAATTAAAAAGCAAAAAACTTGGTGTAACATAATCATAAACAAATATAACAAAAGATTTAATTTTATTTAGATACTGTATTTTACTACGTTCTATATTGTCAGTGTGTTTAGAAAATAAGCAATACTACTCCAATGTAATGTTTCATGGTCTGAGTCGGCGTTATATTTATTTTGTAGCAAGAAAAGCTTTATATAGCGATTGAAATTCGAAAAAACTATATTTGAAAACAAATAACGCAAAATAAATTAATTGAATTACGATCACAGTAAGAGCTCAATGACCCTAAAGTATTTATTTTAAGTACGTTGAACTAACATTTACACAGTTTACTATACGAGCCTCGGTCGCGGTAACAGGCGTGAAAGTACCGACGTAAATGCAATTGTTCTAGATTCGTAAACGGCTTTGATCAAACGGACAAAGGTGGAACATAGTCCTGGTTGTAATCGGTTTGCCGTGGACACAGCCATCCCTGCCGCGAGCCTGAAAACGCGACCCATAAATTGCTTAAATAATACTAAACTAATCTTCGAATTCCATTTGAAGCTTGGATTCTGACTTTCGATAGTCATTGATGTTAATTTGATGTTATCGATCACGTAACTCGTCAATAGCTTAGCGACCTTAGCGCCGCCGCCCGGAGAATCGTCCGTTTGTTTGCATCACTGTAAATTATACTGGTTTGCATTTTGTTTTGCATGTTGTGCTGGATGTTTATTGTAGTATCTGTTTGACTGTCTCGCGGGGTGGTTGTGTCGCTCCAATCGTGCTCGACGATCTACGTACGCGAGTTCGATTATAATTCTTCTCGTAAATAAAAAAAATACGTTTCTATATAAGTATATCAAGCCTTTATGTTTTGTGAATTGGTGGGAGAGTATCGACGGCCGTGTATGCGTTGTAAGTTTTTATATTTTAATATTTTTGTTAAGTAAATGTTATAACAGGTAGTTGAGGAAACGCAGTGTAGCTAATATACCGATAACTCGGGAACAATTTGCACTTAGCAGTTTGTAATAAACAGATAAATTTCTTTGACATTAAATAAGAACAGTTTAATGTTAATAAAGCGGAAAATTTCATCTTATTTAGACTAATTAAATTGAACAATCATAATGGCACAATGGTGAAATGGTATAGTGAAATTTAACAATGGTAGTAACTTAATCCTATTTTTTAGTAAGCAAATGGAATTACCCTAACTTGTGTTCTATGTTTAAAGCTTATGGGAGTACGTAGTCGGAACTTGTGTATCGCATTCAATTCAACAATGTATTTATTTATTATTCAAGTTCGGCTTGATAGGTGGAAGTGCAACGTGAATCTATCCATAGACAACTACTAATATGTAGAATCCAGCAGACTTCATCTTCATTTTGTCTTCAAGAGTGATAGCAAATCTGATTAATCTCAAAGGTCGTGAGTATCGATGGTCGATACGCGGAGGCCTAAATTGGCTGTAGGCTCCCCTTGTCCTAGAAAACGTGCAGTTATTAAACTATTTCTGTAACATAAAAAACTTGTGTTCCTAGCGATGACTTGATTTAAATTGAAACCCGTTTAAATTAAGATTTAACTTTCGTCATATTTAAATCAAATCCGGGAACTTTGAACCATGAACGCGCGAATCCGATAAGCACACTTCATACATACGTATACTTCAGCGTAAGCATAATAAAGCGCGCAAGTAACTCATTTTTCCGTTGCGTATTTAGACGTCTATTTGTAGGTTTTAGGATAGATAGCTTGTTTTATTGAGGTACACGAAGTTGTGCTTACAGATGCAATAAGCGTACGAATTTTTACACGTAACGTAATATTGGTTATGCGCCACTACTGGGCAGGAGGCCTTGAGTTTAATGAGAAATATTTTGTTTTTAATATGTATTTATTTTTTAAGCTTTTTCATTGTTCCACGGCTAGACGTGGGTCTTCTCTCTTAATAAGAAATTGTATGGCCATAGTCTACCACGCTGGCCAAGTACAGATCGACAGAGTTCAGAGAACATCACGAGAACTTTAAGGTGTGCAGATTTCCTCAGATGTTTTCAAATACGTATAATTAATTACTCATCCCTAATTTCTGAATTAACGATGTAATTTAAACTCGCAAAACTGTTGCTTCGTTACATTGAAGTTACCTTAAAGAGCAACGAGGAAGATTATAAGTATTTTTTTGCATAAGCACCATTAACACAACTATTAATGTTAGTCAAAACGAAATGATATTATGTCATGGCCATATGCTATGTAATAAACATTGCAATAAAAATGTCTGAGACATTAATGTATTGGTAGAATCGCAGACATATTGACAGATAATATGTTACGCAGTGTGGGTTCCATTTTTTTTTCTTAAACAACAGTTCACATTGCTATCTGCCGCCTAAAAGGCTCCGTAAAGGTAATTCCTTTTAGACACTAATTACTTGTTTTGTTATTAATTCTGTTAGAAATTTGTGGTGTCCACCTTTCTTTCTCTTTTCTTTCCTTACAAGTTTACATGTTCCATGTTAGCCATAGCAGATTAATCCCAGTATGACATTATAATGGCAAGTGTTACATTTTTCGTTCGTGGTAGGCTAAGGCTTTAGTCATTCCCACTGTGACAGGAGACTCGTGGCCAGCAGTGGAAAAATAAAGGACTTGAAAAAATTGTACTTCAATGCATTTAATAATTAGTCTATTTTAATCCATTAGGGTTTTTCCGCATTTACTCACTGATTAATTGGTCTCTTATTTGTGGCTTCACACATCAAATCATTACCATTCATATTTACACATATAAATAAAGTTTAAGTGATTCTAAATAACTGCTCAGACCGAAGATCATACGATTATTTATAAGTTACCTGGACCCAAACTATTATTTTTACAATTTTCGTCTGACCAATTGTTGATATTGACGAGAGTTAGGTACAGAAGGCGGGGAACTACAATATTTCTTATCTCGGAAATATTCATCATTGCTGCCAGAAAAATAAAACACTTTAAAATTTAGCAAGTTTGAATGTATTATTAAACCTATGATGAGGTTAATTATCATAGTAAATTATCTCAACAACGACATCTACCGTTCGTTCGTAGAACGAAGCAAGTTTGTGCCTAAAACGATTACAACTTATCTTACTCGTGTCATGTTAGCTGAGTATTTTAAACTGTCAATTTACTAGCGACGTAGCATTTATAATAATTCGAAGGAAAAATACGAAGCTCCATCATTATAACGCTTTTTGTTAGTGTCTTAATCAACGTGAGACTGCGTTGGATTTTATATAGGAATAGGTTAAAATTATCATCTCAATTTCCTTGTTCTTATGAATGAATATTTCCTTGTAATTGAAGGTTGTAAATCACTCAATATCGAAGCCTCTAGTCTTGATGCGCTGGCTTACTGTTAATGTTGAGTTGGGTTCAGCAAGACCAGTCTCTAGTCTGGATGCTACTATTGACATGGACACCGCACCTGCGTGAAGAAGGGTTTCCAACAAAGCGCTCGCTAGTTCAATGATACCCGACAAGCAAAGCACCGTATGCAATAGTGGGTAGTTACAAAATTTTACTTTTATTCATTATTAATTAATTAACGAAAGCCAATTTTAACAATGTCTTTTAATTATTTGTCAAAATTAAAAAAACTACTTCGTCATATAAAAATTGACATTTTTTTAATTTGCGTCCGGGAAAATGAATAACCTTGAACTACTTATCTTATGACAAACATTTACAAACAATCCATATCTTACAACAAGATTCAATGGTCCGGAAGTGTAATCCAATGTCCACTTTCTGAAACTCAAACAAATACACAACTGTAATAATGGACCGCAGCCTTCCTGTCGCGAACGAAGGCTTCTCGACCACAGCGTGGTAAATCGACACATAGGTAATACATCAATCTTTATTATTATTATCGTTTTGTTTCACCTATAAGACCCGACGATTGCTCGGTTTTAAAAAGATTATTGTATCTAGAATTTCAGTACCTTATGATGAATAATACAATTTGAATTTACATTTGACTTAATACGCATTAAATGCAGTGTAATATTTATCAAAGGTTTTGTCCTTTCCAGTTATATTACTTTCGTCCGAAGTGCGAATTCGTCCACATGTTGCACAAGTCGTTACGTTTATGGCTCGATACGTTGCACTTAAAAATCATTTTGAACTCGTACACAACGATCTAATAAGCCCGTCTAGTAAAGTAATACATAAAACAAAAGTGTATCAATTAGTTTGAGAGACAGTAAAAGTGTAAACATCAACCTCTCACACGATTCGCGATGTATTCAGGTCAACGGCTGTGATGTAAGTTACGTGAAAACCAGTCGCGCCTAATTCTAGTGTCGTTTGTAATGAAGTCTCAAGGTCACTGGCCTCGCGAGCGGCCCAGTCACAACTGTACGAATTCCATTTGCAATTAGGGCTGGCTCACTGGCTGGCTGGCCGTATCGTGGCTCACCGGTCGGTGTCGTCGGCGTAGCGGGTCCTGAGGTATAGCAAAGCTTGTTATATGCATACGTACATGCTGTGATTGTAGTATTGCTGTAAAGGTGCAAGCACATGAAACACTGCGGACATAGATTTAGAAAAACTATATTGAAGCAGAAATAACGCGTATCCTAAATTTGTCGTTGTAAAAAGTTGCCAAAAACAATGACACTGCCGCAATAACCCTCATGGTGCAGATATTCGTCGGGCCAGACGCTATGGCTCGCGAGAAGCTGCCGGCGGAATCTGGACGAGGCAAGCCGTGGACGCGGCGCGGTGAAGCTCTTAGGGAAATCTTATATGCAACAGTGGAATGATACACGCTTATAGTAATACGAATAAAAGTACGAATATAGGATTATTTCTTTACCTCCAGACTTAGTTTTGATTATAAAATTTAATATTACACAATACTTGCGTGAAGTCATACATTTTTCTTCCATTTACCGAATGTTTCCGTTTTAATGTTATCCATACGATTAAACAATTGTATTATTTGCACTCCAATAACAATAAGTTATATTAATTAACATAATTAAATTTATCTTTCGATTTTAATTTAATTTTTTACTCATTAAATATTTTCAAGGTGAATTTTGTTACCTTGCGCTTGTATTTGAAATATAATATATGTTTGGTTTGGAAAATATATGCTATTCATTTTAAGATCACAAAGATACATACATTTTATACAAAAAAAAAATAATTGGCTATGACATTTAAATTACTTGTGTTGAACTTGAAATTAATATTTACGATACGTGGACGGTTTGTGGTGGGGACCGTAAGACCCGGGAAGGAGACGGTATGTACGGCCTCATATCGTAAAGGGAAGAAGGTACCCACCTAGATACTCGTCTCTCCTGAGAACGATTTAACAGAATAAACGTCCTTTCACTCAATTATTAGCTCTGGGTGGAAATCGAATTCACGACATTATCTCTCCGCGCCGAACGTACCCGACGGTCTGAAGTCGCATTTCACTTCTCGAGCGATCGTCGGCTCGCCGCGGCTGCGGTTCAATTGCGTGTGGTATCATAACGAATTGATTGTAAACGTGTGTTTACATTCGTACGCCTTGGTTTATTTAGGACTTCACGTTTGACTACTGAAAACAAAAAAACTGTCAATTTACGCTACTCATAAACCTACGTCACAAAGTTGCCTATTCTTCGTCCCCTCTTTAAAAAGATATTAATTTTGATACAGTCTAAATTTCTAGTTGTAGAAGTCCTAGAATGTCTAGTCCTAGAAGTTCTAGAAATGAGCGGGAGGAAAAACGAGCCATTTCATATAACAATAAGAGAAAAATGGATACCCACTACTATTTAATACCGCGGTGGAATTTTTCAAAATTAATTGAGGACGGTACTGGTGTAAGATGTCTTTTGTTTCCGTTCAGCTGCACACCATGACATCAACGAACACACGTGTAATACACGAAAAGTAATTAAAACATATTGTACAACTTATACACCTGTAACTAGATTTACGCCAGTAGTTAGTCAAAGCCGCGGGCAAAAGCTAGTCTATAGACTAAGCCTAATGAGACAGAACCAAAAGCGACTCTTCATTACGCCAATTAAACATAGACGATGCGTATGGTTGTAACATATTATTAAGTACAAAAGTATATAATGTACAACAATCAGTAAAGAGCAGTTTATTTCAATTTTAACTCGAACGATATGTTTTTTCTTATATCCATATAGGTATCCGTACTGCTATAAGTATTGTACTGTATGCTTCAGACCGGAACATAAATACTGGCACTTATCAGCAGAAATGGACGCACAAGCAGCTGTAAATTAATAAATTGTAGCCGAATAACATCCATAAGTGATGTTAACCTCAGAGGAGTCACAACTGAGTACCTACCCGCATATTTTTATTTAATGAATGCATACCTCACCACGCAATTACGGAAAATTATTCTTTGAATGTTAAATTATACGTCCCTTCGCGTCTTGCGTTAGGCGGCGTTCATGTTGTCTCTTATGAATTAGTTCAGTTAGTAATAGATGTTAATGAGAATAATAGTCGGTTAGTATTAATCTATTTAGTAAAGAGTCTAATCAACAGATTACGTAAAAAAAGTGTGTGTGTGTCAGCTTCGACGCACGAAGGGAGTTTACTCCGTACGAACGATAATTATTATATATATCGAATAGAAAACGAGGGTAAAATAATAAGTCATTGGTCAAAAACAAAACCAGAAACAAAAATAAAAACAATATCTATACCATATCTAGTCGTTCCAAGTGTTCTACCAGAAATTAAATCTAAAATTACGCGGAAAACGATGCCATAGAGTAATTAGTTGCCATAAGCGGCTGACGTCATATCCGTTACATGTTACACTTGATTTTACTCCTCATACAATTTCTGTACCGGCCTTATAACTCAAATCGTTTCTTAAGAATTAAACTCCAAAAATCTAAATATAGACTATAAAAAAGTCGACGATATATAGACGATAGATGTGATGTGCCAGCTGTTCCTATGAGAGACCATTTAGAGAAGTGTCTACACTGCAACCAGTTTTGTTGAAAGGTTGCGTAAATTAAGAACTAAATCGCCTTTAACTATCATCTCCAAAACATGCTCCCGAACAACTAACAGACTAATGATAATCAGCTTCTAGTAATTAGCATTGCACACGCCCTGTTGTAATGCGACCTTAAAAGTAGTTTACTTCGAGCCAGCGAATTACTTTGTCTTTGCTTTGCGTAATCAAATACCAGTTCTTTCTTAACCTTTTCATATTACTATAGATATGTATAATACTAATCCACTGTCTTAATCTTAGTTTCGACCATATACTAAACTTATACAAACCTAACATGGCTAAACGTAACTGGGTAGAAATTAGCGGATGAAACTCTTTACGCGAGAACATAACAATTATACAAATAAAAGGAAAACGATTTTACTTTTCTGATTTCCCCAAAATGGATGCGCTAAACAGGTGATAATCAAGCCGTGTAGATGTTAAACAATGTAAAGGCAAGGTCATAATGATACTCGTACATTGACAACGTAAAATTATTATTGGAACGGGTATTAAACTGATACAGGTTATATCGCACCCTAATATGTACATTGCTCAATATATAAAATTGTGATGTCGTTGTTTTGTGCATTTATGGGGTCATCTGCATTGTTCTTAGCTATAGTTGGACCCGTTGGTGTCGATCGTTTTGGCTCTGTTGTAGAAATCTACATATTTGTTAAAGTATTGTTTTATTAGTGACTAACTTTTGCCCGCGACTTCGTCCCGCGCATATATTTAGGCATATATTATACATAATAAACCTTCCTCTCTAATCACTCTATGCATTAAAAAAACCGCATCAAAATCCGTTGTGTAGTTTTAAAAATCTAAGAATACATAAGGACGTGGGGACAGCGGAAAGCCATTTTGTTTTATACTT
Organism: Agara michaeli; assembly: GCA_018245675.1. NCBI lineage: Eukaryota > Metazoa > Arthropoda > Insecta > Lepidoptera > Hesperiidae > Agara > Agara michaeli. The sequence continues at coordinate 27,548 of DWDX01000030.1, read as the reverse complement.
TGTCACTACAAATAATATGGTGATTTTAACAGCGATATATCTTAAGCAGTAATAGTATAGTTACTTCAATTTCACTCTCACTTCGGTGGTCTGGGTTCAAATCTTGGCATGCACTTCGTGACATTCTAGATGTTACGTGTGCTTTATAAATTGAAAATCAATATACGGTCACTTGGTGAAGAAAGACGTCGCGTTAAAACTTACATACCATAGCGTTCTCTATTAAGTTTCTCTGATTTGTGTGCAGTGTGCTAATCCGCACTGGGCCAGCGTGGTGGCCACAGTCTGAAACGTTCTAATTAAGAGATGATTTTTTAATTGTATAATAAATTTTTTGTTTATAGATTTTTAGTTTTTTTTTTTTAACATATTTATAATTAGTGTACATATTACAATATAAATTACTTTTGAAAAAAAAAAGTCTAAATTAATACGGAACTTATTGTATAATGGGATCGCCTTTGACTAAGAGCTAACCTGTCGGCGAGCGAGGAGGGTGTAGCATGCTTGGCTACGAAGTGCCAATTCTTGCCTTTTCGAATAATCCCGGGTCATTCGTACCGGGAAAAAAAGACACCGGCGCTCAGCGGTGGAACTGTAACAAACGGGTTCAATAGATCTATCTATAATATATATTATAATAATTCTCATGAAAACAGCCTTAACGTGAAGACGTGACGAGGCGTTACAACAAACATTTGCGTAATGTTCCGCCGCACTTTGCACTAAAACGGGGCGACGAAAACGCAACTCAAACATTTTAATATTTGCATTGGAACGCAAATAATTTAACGCCGATACTAGTGAGTCGTATTAAAAAAAAACCAAGTGTAATGCCGTAGATGCAGGGGGGTTAGAGCAACTAAATAAATCTTAGTATTTTAGATGTTCGTCTCTGGTCTTCGAGTTTGTCGACCTACGTTTGTAGTTTGATATGTACATATTATACAGTTTATCATATCCTTCGTGATCAGATTTCTTGCGTTAGCTAGACGGCTGAAGGGATTTTTAAAGATTTATTCATTTTCAAACATCTCTTTTATGTGCATAGTTGATAATAAACCTAACTATCACCTACATTTTCTTATCAGCTTTTCTATTGTTCCTTCGTTGGACACGGGTCTCCTCTCATTTTGGTTTAAAGCCATAAAGTGGCTCACGATGCTTACCATCACTGTAGTTGCCAGCTTGCCAGGGTTCGAACCCTAGACTCCCGGAGTGGGAGACTGGAATCGAAACCACGAAACTAACTATAACATTAATTAATTGCAGCGTTCCTTAGAACGACCTCGACGCTACAGACGAGGTGCGATATTTGTATAATAAACAAACAATTAAAGTTATATTGGATACGCTACATAAGTAAATAGTGTTACAGGCGTGACGCGGCCGTGCTAAATTGTTTGTTCGTCCGTTTGCTCAACACATTGTGACGGGAATTGGCGTGATACGCTTACGAATAGTGGCGTTGTCATAGTTTGTGTCGTTAACGATAAGGGGTTGGAAATTAGATTACAATTTATAATAATGGGACAATTCCACATGCAGCTAACCGATTCATATTAGGCAATTCACTGCCTGTGTTATGATAACCGGGCAGCTGATGTACATACGATACAATACTGTGCAGGGTACCTCACGATGTTTTCCTTCAACTTTGTGATATTTGTATAATACCTATACATGCGATATAATACTTATATACGAGTGCTTATTTTTATTACATTCAAACACAGAACAAACAAATGTGCTCAACACAGAAATGTTTGTCCCGGGTGGAAATCGAACCTACGACCTCCGGCTTAGCAGTCAGGGTCTCTAACCACTCGACCACGAGGGCAAATAATTTTGCCATAAGAATTAAGCCTGAAGACTATATAAACGTGTTTTTCAACTTTTCATGTACAGTAGGAGGTTATCCGTACGATGTCTGACAGAGTTACGCTAATAATTGAAAACTGCTGAGAGTGAAGTTGCAGTGTGCATTTGTTATTAGCAGATGATATTGTGAAGTGACATCAGTTGAATTATCTGCACTACCCACCTATTACACGTAAGTACGTGCTCTGTGGTCATGTCTCTATTTAGAGTACTTGTATTTTAATTTTGACAGCTAAAAAAAAATATAATATAATAAGGAGGGGTTAAATTTTCTTTGTTGGACGCACTTTAAGGTGGAGTGTAGCGATGATGTTATAATAAGGGATATTTATTTACTTTACACCTTGACAATGATTATTATATTGATATTAAATTTTTGCGTCACGTTTTATTAAGAAATATTCTCTAAAATATGTTTTGCATGTGATAATTTCATGCCTTATGAGGCAACAATCGTTAAACCCTGTCTGAAGCATTAAAGGCGATTCAGAACGTCAGACAGACGGTCCGCAACTCGTATCTTCGTTATTCCGTACTGAACAAGCGTGGTGAATTATGCTCGAGTCCTCCCGTACTGGTGTGATTGGTGCCCAGCATTGCGACGTGCAAAGTGTGGAACCGATCAGAACATTTTACAGGAATTTACAAGATCGTGTATGTACTAGAACGTCAGAATTCTTGAAATCAATTTACACAAAGACGTGAGAACTCTTAAGCACCAGACTGTTAGACTTAAACACAAGCATAATTATTCACGTCACAAAGGAAATTTAGCGCTTCCTTCTGTATTGTTTGATTATCTATGTTTGAGAAGAGTCTCACAGAATGATCGGTCTTTGTGATATTAGGTTTTTTGTTGTCGAATTATGTATGCGTAAATCCAATGTTGAAGTGCTATTGACCGTTAAATTTACGATAATATTTTTATAAATGACTTTACATTTATTACACCTCATAAATGAAAAAAAAAATTAAAGGGTTATAAAACAAAATTACTGCATTCCTACAAAAGCAGATTGTCCACCTAATCGCATTAAATTACGTGCTGACCATCTACAACCACATTTGATAACATAATACCAATACATATTGAGTAGAAAACGCATAAAATGCCGTTATTTTACTCCTATGTTTTATGCTCTTTCTGAAATTAAAATTAATTGAAAAATAATTTAAAACTTAGAATCATATCCTGTACAATTTTTAAAAAATTCATTGTAATTTTCGCAACTGTTAAGGCGCATAAGTACATCTCTGTCTGACAATAACATCTTAAACGTGTTCAAAATTCCTATGATGGCGATCACCGGCACACGAAGCATTCCAATCAAGCTGTTGCTTGCCTCATAACTTTGCTAATTCCAATAATAGAAAACCCAACATATTAAATTGTCAAATATTTTTTTTTTTATAATAAGGCGATAGGATATGCGACAATTATTCAAAATGGCCGTCAATTATAATGACAGCAAACGAACAATCTCAGAGTTTCCAAACGTAGCAAATTGAAAATTGTATAATTAATGTACGCAATATCTTGTTATTATAAATTTAATTTTAATCCGTATATCCGTTTAATGGTAAGCGATGTTTATTTTTTCTGGCCAATGTTAAATTCGTTACAGATAATAAATATTACCCACTGAAACATCACGGAAGTTTCTGAAGAGGTTTACGATGAGACGACACAAAAAATTATTCAACTTATTCCGTGGTAAAAAAAAATATTCGTTCTGCTGTAATCTCTATAATAAACATTTTTAACGGAATAATGTAAATGCGGAGAACATCAATTCATGGTCTTGTTATCATTGATCGATTATTTTTTTGTTAAGTTACTAATTACACTTTTGATGTGAATATCATTAAACACCACAAATCTGATTTGATATTATTACTCGTTATTATATGCTTTTAATTTGAAATAACACTTAATATAATTTTACAAATAGCTCAAGGAAACGCGAAGCAATATGTGGATATCTTAGGCCTACAGCGCATATATGCAATGCCGGATCTTAAATTTGGAAAAGGCCTAGAACACTAGGATATTTATGATAATGACGGTCATTCATATTTCATGAATAAAGGAAAATATCACTAATATGTTTTCAGAGAAGCCATTTAGTAAACGAGTATTCTGTACGCTTAATCCAGCCGAAGGATTCAAATTACGAGTCATTGGTCGATTCTAGTGTAACTCAAGTACAACCCGATTAATTATAATGCTAACTTTTATCAACTGCATTCTTGCTTTTTCTCATGTCCCTAGACGGGACCTTATAGAGGAGATTTCATATATCGGTCTTATTGTTGTGGTAAGGCTTTCGGATAATCGGAACTCTTTATAACGGAATATATTCAAAAAAGCGATCTTTTCACGTATATTATCAATTGTAGACATAATGCTTATTCAAAACAACAAAAGGTTAGCAATCTGGATAATCGTAAATTAAATCCGTATAACCGGCGCCCGGATAATGAAGTCCACCGTATATGCTATGAAAGATGTGTTTGTGAGGTATCGAGGCTGACATTCGATTCAGTTCCCAGAACTAGTAGTGTACATTGCAGTGAATAGCCCGCACCGGGTGGATCTTGTGACCGTGTCGGTTAGGGCTGCCAACTTTTTACATTGGGCATAAATAAAAAAAGCTATTTCAGAAAGGTTTATAAACGATTTTTTTGTGTTTTTAGTTAGCTAACGTCCTAAGTTGGCCTAGTAACTTTAAATACTCTATCACATCAGCTATCTGCAGTGAATGTCCCGTCAAAATTGGTGCAACCGTTTAGGAGATTAGCTTGAATAAACAGACAGAGAGACATAAAAAAAAATTAAGTAATGATTTTTTGTTAAAAAGTGTCTAAGGAACCTCACGTGATTAATGGGCGACCCCTTATTGTAAGGTTCTTATAAATTGTGATTTGTGTGCGTGGTGTATGAGATCGTGGTGTCTCAGTCGTGAATAGGAATGCACTGTGAGGAGTGAGGAGCCGTTCATTCACTTATTTTTTATTTTTACTTGAAATGTGCCAGCCAGTATTCGCTTCACTGCATAATATTTGTATGTTTCTACAATAAATATATGTTACATATCATAATTATGTTATAATATGTATGTATAAATTTAATTTAATTTTAGTTTTTATTTGCTTTTTTATATATTTATATTGATAACATACCTATATATTTTGTTAATAGTAGTTATATAATCATACTATATTAGTACTCACTGTAGTTTTATTACGTCTGCGAAATAAATTGCTGCCTCTTTATTTCAAAAATACTGGAGAATAAAATCCGTACAAAAGATTAGAGGTATGCTTTCAAACGGTCGGTATCGGCCTTGGAACGTTTTCGGATTCCACGGGGCAATGGAAAGGGAACCCTGCGCCGGTACAGCACGAGAGCGGCCGCCGGGAGCGCGCTCCACAGCTCAATGGTTCCCATCGCATTATGTATCTAGTTCGATCTGATTGAGTTTCGCAACGCGCTGTGTGAACTGCACATATTGCTAGACGCCAAATGGTAAGCTCTGCCTGCATGATTCCATAGGGAAATTGTTAAGCCGATTTTAATGTATTTTGTTATAGAGATAATATCGTTCTCATTTTAAGAGGAGATCTGTGACCAACCTTTGAACTATAAAAGGATTACTGATAATATATTTTTTTAAACTGTATTTGTATTAGTAAAATACTGTTTTAATACGGTCGGTAGTTTCATAGTATTAAATGTTAAAAAGAAGTAAAGAAGAATGTATTAAGAGAGTGATGAATGTAGAAGTGGCACGTCAGGGTTGTAAGGACAGAGATATGTGGCGATCGCTGGTCTCTGCCTACCTCGTTACGGACCCTGCGTGATGGAATAATAATAACCATTAAATAGTTCACATAAATACATAAAGAACCATTGTCTTTTCTATTTAGCTCCATGGAAACGAAATAGCTACGTGCAGGATTGCACACATGCGGAACAATCACACACACACACACACCACTCAAAAACGTGTGAGAGAGCGGCGAGTACGAAACAATTGTTGGGTTCTCATCGCACTCGCGCGTGTCGCAAGCCGCCAACTGCCGCTGTTACGTCACTGTTGAACATTACAATGACGTTAATACAGTCATTAACACTTCCACGTATATAGCTTAATCTCGTTCTTTATTTTTCCTAATTCAGCTTCAACAGTTTTTCTTATATGCGTATGCAAACCTCGTTTCGCCTCTTCTGCTGTAATCAAAGCCGTTAAACATAATATGATCAGCTACATAAAGTACTGTCTGGTCTTCGTCTCACATTGGTCGTAGCGAAACTCATGGGGAGCATTACGCGATATTGCCACGTCAATGTTTGTCAGAGGGGCAGGTGGACTTCCTTAGTCTCTGTCTACCCCTATTGCGGACAGACTTGACCGTATAGCTATAGGTATAACTGAGCGTGTCAACGGCAGAGACGGGCAGACAGCTAAGTGGCTAAAACAACAAATGTCACAATATACAGGGGAAGAGCTAGTATTGTAAATGAGAGTTTGATCGTCTCTAACATTGGTCCAGTTTGAGTCAGGTTAGGTTCAGTTTGGCGCAGAAACCTTAACATTATCTCACCCGGCACAGCAGCAGCTACAAAAATTATTCTTTACGATTAAAGGTGGGTCAAGTTTTATGTTTCATATAAGCATTTATGCCCAGTTTTATTATTATTTAATTACGTCAGTTGTCTAACAGGTTTTTCAGAAAACGCCGCGCGATAAAAATCTCTGTCCGTACAGACTCACTTCATATACGCACGCAGCTTCTGGAGCCTTCTGACTCCATCACCAGCCAGAATCTGACTAATTATTATGACCGTTTCGTCTTCATAGATGGTTCTATGGTTCGTTTCAATACAGCATTTTTGATAATAAAATCGATTCAACATAGGTATATAAGACACATTATTAACCAATATTTTTTTATATGTCTTAAGATCTGTAAACCGTCGACTCGTGGAATTTCTTGTACAAGCGCAGTGTATTGCCAAGTAAGGGAATATCTATTAACTTCTTAGAATTATTACAATTAATATTTATGTATCGACGTCTTAGCTATCATTTCATTTTCCTACCTTACTTCTTTTTTCCTGCTAATAATTGACGATCTCAGTGCAGCTGTTCTATGAGATATACATAATTTTGTTGTTGTTGTTGTTGTTGTAAATTTGACAATTTATATATCTATTTTCCAGATTTAAAAAAGTAACTGATACAAAATCAGGTTATCTTATTTCGCAGTTCAAAACGTTTAATTGCTCAACAACGTGACATTGCGACTAAAACTTTGAGAACCACTGCTTTATTATAATACAATGGTTTTATATTTGCACAATACAGTTACGAAAACAATTAACAAGCGGATACAAAGTACTGATTATGTTAATTGTAATACATTGGTGTATCTACCGAGAATACTGCGGGTACAATACCGTCATTTTCAATTTAGTATGCATGGGGTGCGGGGTGACGGTAACCCTAGACTTTCTGAATAAAATTTCAATGTTTGAAATACCCTTGAATAGTTATTAGTATGTATATACAACACACGGCTATATGACTCCAAAATAGGCAATCGAATGCCTTGGTTACGGTAAATGGTTCGATGATAAACATACATGTTATATACATTCGATATAATACTCATATATAATTATTTTATCTATACCCAATAGTAGGTACATAATAGTTGAAAAATAAGAATGGGTGCAGGAAAGATCCACGGAGCATATTTTTAATGTAAAAATATCTTTCTAAACGACAACCTTTCCGATCACAACACCTGCAATAAATGCCATTTTGAGTATTAAAAAACAAGATGGGGCAATGTCAATTTGCCATTTTAATGTTCGTTTCCGTTTTTATAATCAATTTACGATTTATAAATGTAAATACGAAGATTTATTTACATACCGTAGGTCAAGGTCTCGCGTCTAATGAGGCCTACCTTTTATTTTCCTCCGAATGAGATGATTGAAAGCTACAGAAATGCAACATAGTGTCACATTGAAGGACCTGTGTGTGGTATGTATAAGTAGGAAAAGGCAAAAACAGTTCACTACCTTTTTCTTCTGTTTGTCAGCCGATTTTGCTTGTCTTTTCTTTTGTTTGGTTGTTATTGATGAGCTTTAGCATAATAAAAGTTTTGTGATTACAATATTTAAAAATCGTAAACATTTTAATGAATTTTCAATTTTATGGTCGAATTTCGAACACCAGCCGATCTGTAATTGGTATAACTGGATAGGGCGTTTTCTAATTTCACTATATAGTAGTGAAGAAGTCCATACATTTGTAATTAACACGAATATACATACATACATATTCATATTCAGTAATGAATATAAAATATTTTATGATTATGACAACACTGACTTAACATTTATTTACAAGGCTTTCCTTGTCACATACATATGTATTTGCTCAGAGTCATAAAGTTCAATTTTTTATTCAAAACGAAAAAAATATTACATTTATTTGTATAGTGCCGCGTATAAATTAGTCAATGTTACAATCACGTGGTATATATCTCTACTAACTATCCTCAATAACTTGTAATCCTTACTAAAAAAATTATTTGGCAAATTAAAAAAGCTTTATCATATTATATACGAATAACATAATATACATTCAAAATTCAAATTACCCTCCACATTTTCTACGTTGAATGCTATATTATTATACTTACATATTTTGTTGTGTTAAATATGGACCGATGTTGAAATATTTTTGTGTGATAATTTGTTAAGTTTACAAAAATTTGTTAAGTTTACAAATTTGAAGGATATAATATTTAATAGACATGTTGAAGCAGTAGATAATATAAATCAATATAAGCGAACTATTAGATATTGGGAACGAGAAAAGATCTGACTGCACTTTTTTATTTATTGGCAAATGCCTAATTAAATATATTGTGAGAAGACACCTCGTATTAGATTGGAAAGTGTCCTGTGTACAGGGCAGCGTCACATGTGTCACACGTTACATTTTTCATTCTTCAGTAAGTTCTTTCGATTTATAATTTAAATAAGGTTCTAGTGTGAGCTTTGCATTGTCCAAGGGTCCAAAGTGTAGTCATACTTTCCAATTACATTGATTCGCCGGTTTTGACATGGAAACGTAAGACAGGCAGTTTCACTTTATAATAAAGACTAACAATTTAACTATGAGCTCATCTGATGGCAAGTGAGGTACAACTCTAGGATGCAGTACGCTTGCCTACAAAATGGTTGTTCATTCTTATTTTGAATACTCCCAAGTTGAATTTCGGTGAATATTATTTATGTATGTATTTAATTATGGATTAATGTGGAGTGACATAAAAATACACTGTGAATAAGGCCATGGTATGACCGTGGTCGATATCTAAACCCTATTCTTAAATAAGCAATACCTAGCATAGACTATAAACTACACGAATGAACTCGATTTTGGAGTACTTTGCACCAATTCACAGCGAAACGGGTATTTTATTTTGATTCTTCCTTTTTTTTAATTAAAATTTCAAGCCTCTTGTTTTTTGTGCTTGTAAAATTAATTGATTTATGTGAAGGAAGCTTGGTTCGAAAAAAAATTATCGAAGAAATTTACAATGTTTTCGTAAAGTGATTTATATATATGTACTTAATAAAAGTTAATATTTCTGAAGTATATACCTATACCTATAGCTATATTCCCCGAAGCGAAACAATTAATTACCGATGGTCTTTGTGTGATGCTTTGGCTCTCTGTGTAGAGCCTAGTAATTACCTGTCCTTTATCAAGTTGTTTTGATGTTCGAAATTGAATGATAATAATCGTAGTTTACGCTGAATTTTCATATTTACCAGAATCCGGATGTAGTATAAAAAAGTTTACGATTGCCATCTTTTGTTGGGAAACTAGTTTGTGATTTATTTAATGATTCACAGAGTACTTTGCGCATGTTGATAAAAAAATTAAGTCTTTAAACGAGTCAATTAACGATATTTCCTGTTCATTTAATAGTTTTCTAAATACGTGGTACGTCTAAGACTTTAAATTCAAATTCATCGTAATACACTTTTATAGCTTACCCGCCAGTTTCGCGCGTCAGGCTATGGTGAGTCAGGCAAAAAAGCCGGCGGAACAATCTTGCAAAATCACTTTATTCATAGAATTTTTTATTCTGTTGCGTAAATTCATCGTCGTTGAGATGTTCATCGAACAATAAATGAGCTTATGGAACTCCGGCGCAGGTCCTACGATGGCGTTAAAAAAGCGATTTATCCAATTATTATTATGAAAATGACAATCGAGTGTGGAATTGTCCCTTTCATTGTTAATATTATTAAAATAAAAACACACATGTGACATTAGAGTATCAGAGAAGAACGTAATATGTAATGGTGTCCAAAAACAAACCGAATGCAGAAAACACATTATAGTCCAACGACCGTCCTTTGTAAGCACTTCCAATTGGAGTTTAACTCGCTGTAATTTGACGACGGCCCATACGTAGTCATTTGCGCTCATTAGTAGAAACATTTCCGTTGTTACCACTGATCACCTCGTCTACTGCTTATTTGAAAGTGCATTGATTTTTAAATCATTCACAATTTACACAGTTATAAGCCCGGCGCGGTCACAGTTTTTACACGACCCGGCGAGTTGATTGCTTCGATTGATTCACTGATTAATCGAGGAAGTTTTTGTGACCTCAATTCACACATAGTATACTTGTTATTAATACCTTGACCCTTTTAAGGGTTATTGTGAAATCTTAAGTTAGCATTGGTTGGTGAATATGATGATTATGTGATTAAATTATGCCTCTATATTTTAATGTCATCGTTATTTAAAGTTAAATTTTTATCTGTCATATCATAAATACATTTATAATATCAATTCCTATGCACGGTGACAATGTCAGTCAACTATTCGTAATGTTGGAAATTAGTGTCGCATTATTATAAGTAATGATCTACAAGTTAGTTCACAACAGATCGAAATGGAGTTGTATATTTCATAATAATCATGAATAACACTTGGAATCGAGACGCATGGTCCTTAACTTTTGAATTGCAGTTCGTTCCAAGCAATGAAACAAGACCGTAAATTACACTTCGACATTAAAAAAGATAGACAGACACGCGGCATTCCGTAAAAATTCGCGTGATAAATGTTCGCGCCACACACCACACTGCCGAAGTCTTTAATTTAATATTCTTTGTTTTCTTTTTGCTTTTGTTTGTAAAACTTTTGGAGTGTGATGCGTTTTTAATTTATTTCTGCGTACTTTTTTAAACGTAATTCATTTATCACAAAGGACGATCCGAGTATAAAAGTATTAAAAATAAAAAATAAAGCAATTATAATGTTTGAGCAATGTTTTGTCTTACGAGACTTTGGACGTCGTGTTGCCATGCGAAAAATAAACTCAGAACACCGCGGCCATATTAAAAAAAAAGAAAACCGCCTCATTCAAACATCCCAGTAATGTTTATCCGTATGTTTTTTTTATGTCTCTGATCAAAGCGAGGCCAGCACTTCTTAGAATAAATCTTTGAAATAATCTGATATGAAACACTGGCGTCAGATTAATTATTATGATTGGTTGGCAGTGGCCCTGCAGTCGTCTGAAAACCTTCACATGTGTAATCAAGCAAACATAATCATGGTGCATAATCAAATACAAGGATCTCGATTATTTAATGGTTATAATTGTGCTAAATGCATTTTAAGTGCATAAATTGTAAAAAACCGTCACCATGCCAGCAATAGATACTTACAATTTTCACTAAGATGTTATAATTCTGCGGGGTTACTAACTGTTAATAATGATTCCGTAATGGATCGACCCACGCACCTATGGATTTACTCTTGTCGTTTCTAGAGGAGATCCATGTGTATTTGGGAAGTTATTACGATATACCACATACAGTTGTATTAACAAATACATGTGTGCAATATACGCCTAATGTGAACGTAACATCATGCCTGTAATCACCTAAGGGGTAGGGGTACGCCTAATCTGAGCTTGTCGAAATATGTACAGTTAATATAGCTCGATATCTACTGATTGTTAATTACATAAATGGCGTTTGTAAAGAGCATGTAAAACGAAATCGGTGTTCCATTTTTTAAGTTTCAATTCCGTCCACGCTCAGCGCGTTCGGAAGTAAACTGTTTATGCAACCGATTTATCACAGCAATATTAGTTTATATATCTCTCAAAATCCTTCGTTTCTCCCTACTCGACCTATCCAATTAATAATTCACTTTACTCTGCTCTCTTATGTGACAGTAATAAGGTACTCGATTCCTCTACACTAGAATTTGTTTAAAAATTGAATGCATTTTGAACATCATTCAAATGTTCACTTCAATGGAACTATTTCTGATGATAGTTCGATCAGTGTTTTATAGCCTTGCCATACATAAAGTCGCGTCAAAAGCAATAGAAATTTCAACGTATCCAGTTCGATCTACGGTTCAGGGATCTACAAATTTTATTATTTGTAGGTTTAGCAGTATAGATACTGTGAATGTGTGAAGGTATCGCCAGGTCGTCAGTTCGCTGGCCGAGTCTTCGTTTTGCTAATGTAATCTTACTGTCGCGGCTGCACGCTACGCGATTGAAAATCATTACATTTTTTATTACTGTACAACTGTGTCATCGTGACAATACTTATCAATTCGTGTCTCTTTATTTAAATACCTAGTTTTCTACATGCCAATGTTAAGGGTCCGCAGAGTTGTAGAATGTAGACCAAGTTCTCTTATAAATTCGCACTTCTAAACTAATACATAACATAAAAAGGTAAGGTTCCATTGTTTGTTTGCGTTGGATAGGCTCTGAAACTACTGGTCCGGTTTGAAAAACTTTTTCAACATTAGAATCCTGCATTATCCCTGATGAACATAGGCGATAGAATAATTTCAAAAAAGTTAGGGATCCGTATGGAAACTTCGATGATATACTGCGAAGCCGGGGCGGGCCGCTAGTCCCTTATAAGTTTTCACTTCCATTCCACTATCATTCATTTAGTCCTAACCCTATCTAACCATACGCCAAATAACCATGATGTATGTACCTTGTTATATTTATCTTTGTCCCGATACGTATAACTTTGAATTATTCAAGGCAGGAATAAATAGGCCCTTTCCCAGCAAGCGGATTACGTCTTGGATTGAACCTTCACTTACCATCAGGGGCGCTTGTCTAACGAAAGTTAATTACATATATATAAATTACATATGTCCATTACCGTACAACAACATTAGTTATCCAGGGAATTGAATTTGACTTTTGAATTAATAATAATTCTTCTTTACATCATTTTCATTGAAAATGTCCTTCTTCTAACAATTTAACTGTATTAAGTAGTTTCTTAGATCTGATACTTGGTAACGTAACGATTGTATCAACCGGGCAAGTTAAACATTACAACTACGCAATGAGGCTAGTGGCTTTTTAGTATCTTTTAAAGATAAGTCATTTTAGATATAATACATAATGATTCGCCATTTTATATTTGTTAAGATAGAAAAACTGTTGTTACAATATTCAGACAGCATACAATGTTTTTGTTCGCAATGAATAAAAAACTAAATCCAGGAATTGTTTTGCAATCACACGATATTATCAGCAAATTATGACATATTTAGTCAGCTTGATGTACCTACCTAATATGCGGCGGCAAAATAAATAGCCTCCGTACGAAGTGATCACTCGGTCGGCGCGAGCTTACACAACTGGTGTACAAAATATTACATCCACAAGCATTATTTTATTATCAGTTTACATATTTGTAATAAGATGGCGTTTTATTTTTTCGCAACAATAAGATTTTCAAATTACTAAAATATGATTAGAAGTGACCCAACTTCGATGTATAACAATGGTTTATAATTGTAATTTTTAGCAGCTTACAGCATAACAATTTTGATACTTTAACTGACCATAGCATAGGCACATAAATTACCTACCGATTTGCAATTAGAACACATTATTCTGCTCGCCAAAACCTAAACAAGAACATCTTGTGTACCTGACCGGGGTTACATTGGCTTGTAAAGGGTATGTTTAATGTGTGTATTTAATTAATTGTAAATACGGCACACGTCACATTTCACGTGAGTCGCGAGCCACAATGACTTTTGCTTCTCAGGTTTGTTTGTGCAGAAGCGTCAGTTCCAAAATCAGATTCTTTGTTGGCAAAATAGCGGTAACTTGATTTTAATGTTTTAAAATATGTTGAACGGAGGAAATTAACGTTTATGTACCTATCTAGTTATAAATTTTACAAATATCGATTTTAGAAATATTTTTGGAAAAAAAAAAATTTCATTTAAAGTAAATTTGCATACAAAACCAACACAAAACCCCTGTTCTAACTCAATAGAATACAAAAATAGTTAACATCACTTTATATAGGTACCGAATCGCAATCAAACTAGCTCGTAACATGTCGTCGCTACTACACACATACCGCAGAGGTTTTACCTCAAGTGAACAAACACTCAAAACATATAAATAAAGTAAAAATTAAATATACTTCAATAAAGCAAGGGTTTGTAATATTTCGTGCTATAACTGGAAAACCATCTGACTTTTACTAGACATAATTTTTTCCATCATCCGGGAGTAAAGGTTTATCTATGCAATACGACGGCGCTTGTACATTATGTATTGTATGTAGCGCCAAGTGGAATTTTGTACCAGTTAACAACTTACATACATTTCCGTAACGGCTGACAATCAATAACGCTACGTTACAACATCGTTGTGATCACAACGAATGCGTTACCACACGATGACATTTGCCCAATAATACAGATGTGAGTACTTAATTTGGTGATTTTGTTAAAACTTCCGGCAACGCTCGAATTAAATACATCGCACGTCATGCAGTCGTAAATAACGGCTTATTCATTGTCATTGCTTCGAAGTGGAATTGAATGCTTGTTGTAGTAAATTTGTACACCTTGTACATAGTGGAAATAATTACACATTTCAGCGTTGGCCCCCGCGATAATATCGCATATTATATTACGAATAAGACTGACACTATTACCTACTAGCTTACTACTAACTGGTCGCATGCCAATATGCCGTATCTAGTACGCACGTGGACCCTTCGGACCGAAAACACGAACTGTTTTGATAACAATTGCTTCACGGTCGAAATAGATCTAGCGCTGATACTGCCTCTACTCTACCCATTTTAAACAAATACCAGGCCGGAAAAAACAATAAAATTGATCACATACTGTTTGTAGCTAGATAGGTATAAAGACAGTGGCGTGAGAGATTAGCAAATAAATAGCGATAAAAAAACAATTGTGAATGTCAGTGCATCTGCACTCGTGTTCCGTTCAATAGTTAAATTTTCACATGAAAAAACGAGTGTAGTAGCACCAGCTGGGGTCCATCCATAATATTGTTGTGCAATCGGAAGGTCTAGGAAGATTTTTAGTGAGTCATAACAAACTTTGTGATTCCGACTGTGGTCATAAACGACGAGAGGACAAAAGGATGAAATTGGATTCAATAATTAAATTAAAAAGAACGACCTCAGATAACCCACTGATTTTAACCATTACATACAGTATGCTCTTTCGCAGTACGGAAGCATGCGGTGATATTACTAATATGATGTATATTGTCATAGTTTTATTTGCAAGTTAAGACCTGAAGAAGTTAGCGGAAAAACCTTGGCCAGCATCGTAAGCCGAGTAACGTAACACGTTCATTGTTAAAAACTTAAGTTAATCCGATTATGTTACGTAATGGATGTCTGTTACAGTTCAAAGTGTAACAAACAATTGGAATATAAACAAGCTCGTTATGTTATTACTGCGTCCGCAAACTACCTGACATAAGTAGCTATTATTATTATTATTAGGCTAGCGAGCGTCGTGGGCTCACGTTTTATAGTCGTAATGATACATAACTCGGATGTTCAAGAGTCACGTACGGGATCGGCACGAATGTTTAATCAATAAATCTACCTTATCTACATAATATACAAAAAGGCATGTCTCGGCTGACTCATTCATCATCGCAAAGCCTAAACTACTGAAGCTGGAAACATGATATCCCCCGATTATGAACCGAGCACTAACAATTAGGATATATTTAGTTCGTGGTTAAATTAAAGTTAAACGGCATCTAAACACAGTATGTTCTTTTCCTTTTTAATAATTGGCACAGAGCAGATGTTATGAAACTCATTTTAGCAGAGAAAATTTACCGCGTGCCTGCAAAATCTGAAAAAGACAAGCGCAAGTGCAGAAAACTTTCATAACAGGGCGATTTTGATGTATGGTACACGACTGCACATATATTACACTACAACAGAAATGTTAAATTCAATTATTATCTGCGGTGAAGTCTGTGACGAAGAACACCACAGTCAACCAATCAAGATGACTATCTCTCAGGTACTATTTTTCTCCATTTCTTTATGTACCCGTATCCCGTTATAATTCGTCATAAGTGATCTCGCGTCATCCTTTTCGCAATGGAAACAGCCACGTCATATCTTTTAAACACTTATGTAAAATCCTATAATTAATGTGAAAATTGCCAAACAATTATATGAGTTTTTTTCTACGTTTCGTACGTCTGTAACGCGTTAAGCTCTGTTAATAGCTCGAGAAATCTTCGGACTTGACTAATGATTGCTTTTATACCTCTAAAATAAGCTTACAAAAAGAGCAAACATTAAATTTGTTATAACTCCTCTAACAAGAAAACAATAAAGCACAATTTTAATGCTCCTCTTTATTCTTTCACCTAGTCATTCATTCAAAAACCGTTGCAGGGATTTAACCGCCTTCTTAGCTTTTTGTATTAGCACGATCCAATTTTAAACCCAAGCACAGATTAGTGTTACGATGAGAATATTTTTATTTGAGCGTTTCTGTTATTCCACAACGGGACCACGAGTCTTTTCTCTTAATCAACCATAGTGAACCACGCCGGTCTCGTGTTGCTTACCTAACTTCACACATCTTAGACATTATGGAGAATTAAGTTGTGGATATCGAGAATACATTTATTATTCAAACGTCATTATCAACATCATTCACTCATTCTTAGTTCAGAAGATAAACAACCTTAAAAAGAGTACCGAGTGGTGTTTTCTCTCTTTTTGTAGGTCTAACCTTCCTACCAACACGGGGTCTATGAATCCGATCAAGGCAATAATTCGCATCAAAATATTTTTTTGCTAATGTAATAAATTTTTAAGTAATATAAAATAAATGTAGGGAATTTGAGTCCCGTACCCGCCGAGTGTTATATCACATAACAGGTGGATTTACATAAACTTTTCCTCGTCTTGCTGGTAATTAAATGATATACTATTAGTAGAAACGATTAGCGACAGTATAAAACGATCGCTCGTACGAGCGGCGTCCTTCACGCAACAAGTAAGCATAATAAGCGGTCGTGTACAACATAATGAAGCTTCTCAGTCTTGTTACTTCCTGCCCGTCGCGTGTCGGTGGCCTATCATTTCATTGGCACGGTGCATCGCCGCCTTAACATGACCTGGCGTTACGGAAAATTTGTTATGTCGATTGTTTATCATCAATTTTAAGCGCACATTTCTCAGTCACGAAGGCTCATAGCGAGCAAAGCAAAGCCTTAACCTATTAAGCCAAGAAAAGTAGGGATAAGATAGGTATATTTAGGCTTTAAAAGTACCCTACATTGAGTAGTACTCGTCCGCATCGATTGTAATTGTTGGTGTTTTGTTAGTGATGGTGTCGCCGGGCGCTCCGCTTGCGACATGGCGGCAGGCCGGCAAATTCGGCTGCTGCTATGGAAGGACTACCTCATACGGAAACGGAACTTGGTAAACAGATTCATTATTCTTTTTGTGTCAACGTATTCCTCTTACAATTTCTCTTTTTCATATCTTATGACTCATATTTTATATACGTGATGTAAACTTCCTATTTGTACACTGACAAGGTGAAGTATTTGTCTATCTGTTTATTTGCCTCAAACTGATGTAAAACGTACTAACTCCATTTGCCTTGAGAAACGTATCAAATTTTCTTTGCAGTAATATGCAGTTTCAATTTCGCCTTTGTAAGCCCGATCATTCAGAAACAATTAAAAACATACGACTTTGTGTTTTCAGTTAACCCTCGCTGGGATATTGTGGGGCGTGTTAGTAATGTCCAGTCTGTACGTCGTGAGGTTAAATGTGGATAATCAAGATTTCCCATCATGTAAATAAATACCTAATATTTTATTGTTTTTACTGTAAATGTTAATACAATTAGAGGCATCTATTGACATAATCTTATGTTTTTCTGTGGAAAAGGGCTAGAACCTTCTGTTGCTCTAATAATGCTGACGCAAGCCTGGTTTTGGTTTCCTAAGCTTTGTGGTTACAATTTGATGAATGCCCAGGGAAAGCAGAGTTTTTCTACAGCCGAAGGTAAGAAATAAGTTAATATAAGAAAAATAATTTCCAGGCCAATTCCCCGCCCGCGCCCTGCCAAGTGCGGGTATACTAACGTTCATGCAGTCCTTCATATGCAGCATCGATAACACGTGCTCGCCCATGGATCAGTTTACCGAAATACCTTCATACGAGAAATCAAAGTAAGTCTCTTCACCAGAACACTGCATAATTTTGTACTTTCCGTGAGTATTACATCTGATCACCCCTTATCAGTAAGCAGCGATTATTTATTTATTTGACGCATTGTAGACTAACGGAGATGAAACGTCACATATCTCCGTTAATTAACAACGACACCGTCCTGGACGTGACCGGGCTGCTTCCCGACGCGCTCAAGCTTCTGGCCACCGTGGCCGACGTTGCCGACAACCCCACCTTTTTACATATCAGCAGTAAGTAGAACACACTGAACTGTAGAGCCCTTGTACAGATCAGAAACATGTCAAACAGAATCCTCATATGCGAAATAAACTGCCAGAACGCGTAGATGTCGCTACGGGTGCTAGTTATGTAAAATAAAAAAACAAACAGACGAAAATGCGAGTGCTTTTTAAATAGAAGTAAACATGAACGAAGTTTTTTGATTTAATTATTGTTATTTACCACCGGAATAAACGATCAATAGTGCACTGACGATAGGGATACACGCATACATACATGACCACAAATAAGTACGAGGATAAGATAAACAGACACGCACACCAATACTTTTACTAATACGTAATTGATTAATAAATAAACAAAAGACAAATGATACTCTATTAAAGAATTATACAGTAATTATTTAAACTAATGATGTTTGTGTGCTTTTGTGCAGAAAACGGGTTGCACGTGAAGGATTTATTCAAAAACGCAAAGAGAGTAAAGAGATATATAGCTACGGAACTAGATATAAAAGATGATATAGCGAATAGCATTGTTGATGCTGAGATACGTTTAGAAGGAGTAAGTACAGCGATAAATATTAACGGTGCATTAATCGTATCGGTAGTTGGAAAGATGAACAAATCTAGAATATATGTATAAAAATAACCTAAGAACTTTAAAAGCAAGGGTTAATAAGACTTTAGGCATACGCTTAAGCGGCTATTGCGGCTGAACACTAGCCAATCATGTAATAAAGGGAAGTGAATAAAAAAATTAACTTTTTCAGATAATGCAATTCAATTTAGACGTATGCAGTGTAAACTCAATCTCTAAAGTGTTAAAAGTTAAAAACGAGGAGCACGTTACAATTTTTGTCAGTAAAATATGTACTCTTTCCAAGAAAGTCCTACAGAAACTAGCCTTCGATTTGTTATTAGAAGTTGACATCGGTAAATATATCAAAATGGTGAGTAAGTTTCAGATAAGGCTATAGAAATAATTAATTTGAACTCATGATAAAAACGCACACTTTAAACAACAAAAAGAACATTCTCGCATGATTTCGAATTATAATTAAATTCTAAGTAAAGAACTTCTTCAAATGAATGTAATTGTAGATATAATGACGCTTGCAAAATATATTAAAGTGGAATCTTTTTCCTCATTGAGAGAAATAAAATGTCTGAAGCCTAAAGTGTTAAAAAAATTCTATAGACAGGTGACATGTACTATAAGATATCTGGCGACGACAGAATAAACCGTATTGGTGATTTGTCTACTGCTGTGCTTAGGATGATGTCCACGGAGAACTTCCTGCCGCCGGAACTGACTACAATTTTTAAAAACAAAGAAGTGGACTTTAGCTACGTTAATTTGACTATGTACGTATGTTCTGCCTTTATTAACTCCGTCCATTGTGAAAGCAATAAAGAGTAAATAAATATTGAAAATGCTATTACTATAAACATTGAAACAACGTCCCGCTAGATCTCGCAGTAGCTAAAGACCTATGCCCAGCTGTGGACATAAAAAGGGCAGCAGCTATACCACGGTTCTTTATAATTACAAAACTCAAATCGTATCAAAATTTCAGGATAACGCTAGTAATGGATCTCTTTGAACCGACTTTCGGTGAAACAGAAGCATATAGATCATTAAGAGATGTTATCGATGTTTCTATGATGGGAATACAGTTTTTGCACAAAATTTGGAACAAGAAACTCAATAGCACAGTTGAAGAGGTCACCGATTTGGGTTTGATGAATATTGATAAAAATGTTGATATAGACATGGAATTAGACAAAATCACAAACGTATTTAATGACGTTATAGCTATGATCGAAGAAGCAAGCGCTGGTAATAGCTTTGACAAACTTTTTAACGTGTAAGTATTTTAGTTGCATGCTTATTTGTCCATTTCATACAGGATTAATGAAATTCATAAAAAGAGAAAAATAGTTAATGCAATTATGGCCTTCAAACATACTATTCTTTACAACGATTGCTTTTGGAATCCCAGAACCTTGTCTGTTAACGGAGGACATATTAGTGTCCACAATGAAAATGTAAATGGAAAATTATGCTGATAATTACCAGCAACTTTGTCTTTCAGAGTTGCAAGAGCAACAAGCCTCATTCACAAGTTCCTCTCTGGCAGAACGAAGCACCAGTTTCTATTCTATTTGACGCTGCTAGCGAAACTGGCAGAAGGAGCAGAACAGGCCATTTTTATCAATATGAATATAGAGAATGTGGTGTACAACGTCTCCCGAAGGAACCCTCTCGGTGTCAAAGCGTTACTCTCGCTACCTACCGACATAGTGAGCATAGGCTTTGAAGCCTTGGCCGACCCTGACAGAATACAGGTATAAACTGAGCAATGCTTGTTCATATGTAGATATCAGTTAAAAAGTTCAATTATGCGACATAAACAGTCCATGGGATTACTTTGAAGAAATCACATTCTGTTTCCAAATGTCATTGTTTTGCCGTAAGGACTTTTATAAAAGAGAATCGGATATTTTTTCCAAAACTAGAATAAAATAAACCTAGATAATTTATATGTATGTATAATGTCTTTCAGTTGCTGACAGACAAAATGGATGATTTACGGGACATCTTTTGTGATGTAGACGAAATCCAAAATTTTTTCATGGTGCCGCAGGCAGAAGCTGCGAAGTTAAAGGAGCAGTTCTGTACCGACCACTGGATTAACTACATAACTGATATGATGACTTCGTTTGGGATTTTCGAAGTTAGAGAAAACGTAAGTTTCATTACTTTAAATACTAACGTCTAACAAAATAGTCACTAACTAATCAGTGTAAATCTTAAATGAATTAATCAAATCACTTTTATATTTACAGATAAACAGTATAGCTAGTCTATTTATCCTTGAAACGGTGGGCAGAGACACGACCGAATATCTTTATACGATAGAAAAAGACTTTGAAATTTTGAAGAATTTGACAAAAGCCTTGGCAAGAATCGAAAAACACAAAGCGGCAGTCCTCAATTGGAGCAAAGTTTTAGGGATAGACGAAGACTCGATAATCATGAAAAAAGCGCGCGAAAAGAGTTATTTAGGAAACCAGATATTGTAAGTTGATCCTACGAATGGTCCAATAAATTAATTTTGCTACATAGCCTTCTGATTCAATCCTGGTTATGTAATGAAAACCTTAGGGGAAACTTCACACCTTGGCGTTCTTTGTCAAATGTTTTCTATGGTGTTTAAAGTCTGCCACTTGCACATGACCAGTATTGCTGACTATTACCTTAATTCGTATCATTCTTAAATCATCGCGCGCTTAAGACATCGCGATCAAAATAGTAAAATACAATATCTAATAGATCTGTTGGTCAAAACTTAAACAAATAAGGAATAACTTTACAGAATAACAGTGAACTGTGCTCTCGCAAAGGAAGTTATAAAACAGAATCCTTTGTTGGAATACAAGATCAGTCCTCCGTTCAGGGATGCCACGACGATATTGATAGCTATAAACGAACAGTTGGCCGCAGCGCCCGATGACGTCACAAAGAGGGCGAGAGAACTGTACCCTCAGATCGTGAAAACTATTTCACTTACTGCGCTCAATGAGAATAAGGTTTGTAGTATAAAGTTAAATATTCTTCAAAACATTTGAGTTTAGCCACGTGCTCATCTGATATCAAGGAAGATGAATGCTTCAGGATACGTTGAAACGTCATAGAATAAAGAAAGCAGGGAATGGATCAGGAATTTCCATGGAAATATGTACATTACTCTTATAGAATCTCATACCAGCTTAAGATGCTCCGAACCCATAACTTTTATCCATTCACGGAGTGCATAATTAGTTGATTAACTCACAATAAGTACACAATGCTTAAATATTAGAATCGTTGGTTATTCCAAATGTTACTGTGTGACATAAACTTTAACTTAATGATTATTTCAGACATATAAAGCATTATCGACTTACAGTGAAGACATATTTTGCAAAGGGATGAAAAATGCGTACTTGTATGTAGACTTTCCCGACTCTGACTCAAAGCCTCTGGTGGCGGCTCTGTGTGATATCTCCATCGTCATCAACAAAGGATTACGAAGAGAGTCGATCATAGGGGACGCCGTGAGTATTTGCTCTCAATTTTCGTAATAAATATTGTAAATGTGTAGATCTTGGTGGTCTTCTGTTTCTTTGTTCTTTCGGTGTTTTTTTACAACTTTAGACTTTAGACTTCAATGAAAAATACTATACGTAAGATCAAATAAAATTATATTACTTAATTTGTTTAACTGAACATAATTGATATTTAATAGACGGGCATGTATTCCACATGCCATGACGAACGCAGAAGAGAAAAGAAATTTGGACCATGATTCGTGGAAATTCTTACCTCCCGCGTATATAATAGGTGTGTAGTTATGTAAAGAAGCTACTTTGCAGATAGCGAGGGTCAGGAACACGACACACGGCCCTTTAGACGACATCGACTGGTCTTTATTGATCGGTGCGCTCAAAGGGCTGTACATCCACCTGGACACCGTGTACCCGTACCTCTTTAAATACAACACGTACGGCATGGACGAGGCCACACAACGGCGCGTTGTACTAATGGTGGCTCAAGCTAAGCAGTTCTGGTTTAGTAAAATGAATATTAACAGGAGTTTGCATATCAGGTATTATTATCATTTCGATTGTTATATTAGTTACTTTGTTTATCGTTTCTCTGTTTGGGTATGATTTCTACATATAATAATGAAAAAGTTTCAAATCATAGTTTACCAAGCGAACAAAGCAAATATTGATTGTTAGTGGTGAATTAAGTGATAACGGTTCGAAATTTGTAGCCTAATTTAATTTCTATGTCTTAACTAATCATAATTTATTTTCAGTGTGAAATTACTGTTCAGACTATTGGACTTAGTGGACTGCGGTGCGTTTGACGTGACGAATGAGAAATGGCTCATGCTCAAGTACGGGGTCAGTGCCGCCATGGGCCCGCTGGCTGTTGTCGGGGACTTCTTGAAGCTGCTCGGAGGTAACATTTCATACTTAGATAGATACTTATTACCCATAATATAGCAGAACGACTACACACAAAATACACGGGCATATTTGATATTAACATACAAATAAGTAATAGAATAAAATAAAAAATTGGATAACATCTACATTGATGTAATTATCCTATTGCTGTATATGGATTCTATAAGTCTTTTTCCGTTAGAGACAGTAAGTATATGTATGGTTTTGTTCTCCAAATGGAACTATTTATGCAGTCCAGGCGAAATCCTAACATTGATGCTCCTCATTTGTTATGCGTCAAAAGTGCTAATAATAGAACAATTCTTCTACATGACAATGACTCATGGTGAACGTCTTGCTCGGCGATAACATAACTCGCAGAACTGGTTTTCAACCATGGAGCTAGTTACATTATTCAGAATAAAGAGCGCTAACACTTCTTGGGCAATAGATGATGAACATTAAGGATTCAAAATTACATTAACATCATCTATCCATTTACGTGTATCACGGTTGGAATCGGGTGTCCTATCAGAATAACAAGTATCAGAATCATAACTGTCACGATAACCAAATGCAGGTCAAACCCTTCGCATTCCATAGAGACCTGCGCGCTATGCAGAACTTTCAATCACAGAAAGTTTCTTACAAATTGAATTTATATTACGTATTACTGTTTGCAGCGATATCGAGACACGAGAACACGACGTCGGCCGTGCCGTCCGCCGCGGCGCTGGCGATGCACCAGTTTATACCGAACTATCCACAATTAGTGGTTGACGCCGTCGACATCATCATCATAGGAGACACTGAAGTAAATATCAAATAAGATAACCTCTATTATACTGGACTATCGCTCACATTCCTAACAAAAATTTGAAATGAGGTTCCGACACATTAAGATGTATGATTGGCTATTACAATTAATCAAAAAATGCTGTATTAATTGAGTTAACAGATGCAGTTTTAGTGTGTTAAATTTAGAGGAATTATTAAACGGTAAAATTTTAGGTACAACCAATAATAGAGATTATGAATGCGGATCCGCCGTGGCCATGCTCCGACAGCCTCTCGCAGGTTGTGCTACTCGGCGACAAGTCCCAAGAAGCCTTGAGGGGCTTGGAGACGATACTCTGTATGGATCGGGAGATCCAGGAGGAATGGATCGATTACATCGAAGCGAAGAACGTTACGTCGTTCGTGAGTAGCTAATTATCTAAGTTGATAAGTGATACGTTGACTTTCTTTTTTTTAGCGCCCTGAAACTTTTTTTTACCTGAAACGGCGGCAGATTGAAAACGACAAATTTTTATTACACATTTTTTATTTTAGGAATTACAAGATTGGAACACAACCGCCTACCCGCCGCAGCTCTTTCTCCAGTTTTCAGAAGTGTTCACCGCCACCGTGGAGCACTTGGACGCGCTCAAAGATCTCCTTCAGAGTGTGTTTGACTCCCCGCACGGCTTGTCTCTCGCGTCCAGTATCGAATATGCTACTGAGGCGTTTAGCACTGCCAATGAAGACGCCGTTCTCAGGTATACTACTAATTCACTCAATGCTTAACACTTTCATGTCTATTTCAATAAAATCGGGGCGACCTAAAAGAAAACCAGATCAGGAGTATCTTTGTTTTTATTGTGTAATGGACTATTTGACCCCATACTTACAAGATACATGTTCATTCTTGTTCTGAATAATCTCAAGTTATACGTGTCAAAAGCTGGGAATTATATTCCTTACGTGTCTGCATCGGACACGATTCTCCAGTATCTTTAATAAACGAGCTTGTACCATGACTTTGATCAAATTAGAAGAGACGAAAAAAGTTTGTCATGACCGCAGTATATCTGTCCTGTCTTAAGGTAAACAGTCGTGATTATGTTTTGTATTAAATGTTTCCAGAAATTTCTTTTTGAAATTGGATATGGTCCTCAACGCTATCAATACGACGACAGTTCAAGAGACGATTCCTCTGAACACGTTATGGAGGAACTTCATCAGCTGCAGTTCCGGATCATACATCGAGGAGTACTGCTGGAGGACGGGTCGCGCCGCGTGGAAACACACGCTTAAGTTCGCATCGGCCGCGCTGGCGGATGTGGCAGGAGATCTTCTCACTTACTTCAAGGAGACTAATGGTACGAAATGAACTTATAGAAAAAGTATCAATTTAATAACAATAATACCATATCTTAGATACTACTTACCTACGACAATTTGATTTCAAATTAGACAGGGCCTGTACTTTTTTTAGAAACAAACACCAACGTACTGAAACTATTCGGCTTTACGAGCTCCACCGGGCTGTACGCGCTGTACGATAAGTTCCCAGAGTTCGTTGGGGTCCTCCTCAACTCTTATTGGGATCTGGGCTTCATGAATCAGGTATTGTCAAATTGAAAATATTTCTGAAATAGCTCGTGTAACTTTGAAAATGAATAACATACATTATTTTGTAAATTATAGCTTCTACTTTAACTTGTATTATGTCATATGTCGATCTTTATCTTCCCTCAGGTCCGTCGTTCCTCCCTCACTCAATTTTGGGACTGTGATGCGTTAATGGAGGCCCTGATCCCACCGCCGGGTAGCCCCATAGACCAGTCCATGATCTTGCGCGTCAAACCCTACATTTGTCCCTCCCTGCTGTACTGGATCTCGTTTCCTAGAGGAGATAATACCTTGCTAGATGTTGTGGCCAAACCGGTTAGTATTATTAAAAATATAAGTTACAATCAAGGCATTACTTACATCTACAATCAATTTCATTATATCTAAAACTCCGGGTAGATTGACTCATTTATTCTGACACATTTACAATATTGATATGAATTTATAGGCACTTTATTAAGTTAAGGTTTTTGAAAGGAACTTATAAATTTTCGGTTAATTTCAGCAATATTACTTCTTTACAATTCACGTTTCTGAACTAACGAGTAACTATGAGAACGCGTACTTGAAAACTATCGAACTCTCCAATGTCGTTGCTAAATTGACAAACAAAACTGCGACGGAACTTAATGATTTAGAATCTGAACACATCTCAGGAAAAGAAAGTAATATGGACAAAATGAAAAAACAATTAGAGAAAACTATTGACGCTGTATTGTCATTTGAAATCAAAGAGTCCAATCCTTCTTACCGTTTGTTTAATGAAGTCAACACAAAGCAGTTCATATCGTCGCTATATCTTACTAAAATAACGGCTATTATTAACAAAATGTCGAGCGCGTTAGACAAGTTACAATTAAACGAGACTGGAATAGAATTAACAGAGGAAGAATCTAATAAAACTGCGACAGAATTACTAGCGATACAAAAAATCTTCAAACGAAGACCAACCGAAGTGATGGCTTTACATTTTGATATTGTAACAGACGTTCTGTGGACAAATGATGAGAATTATAAATTGATCGATGCTGTAAAATCTATGTGTGATAACCTTAAAAATAAAGACATAGCTAAGGATATTTTAAGCGACACTGATAGAGTTAAACTACAGATTTGTTCCAAGAGGTTCGAGCTGTTTTACACAGCCTTACAAAAGGTTGTGGATGAAGATTATGAATCTGCTAGAAGCAGCTTGCTTCATTTTGTCGATATATTACAAAATGGTGAGACTCAAAATGTAACGGATATATTTAAATTCTTGACTGACAGGTAAGATGCAACACACTTACATCTATACTAATATTATAAAGCTGAAGAGTTTGTTTGATTGTTTGTTTGTTTGTTTGTTTGTTTGAACGCGCTAATCTCAGGAACTACGGGTTCGAATTGAAAAATTATTTTTGTGT
>DWDX01000029.1:0-50076 GCA_018245675.1 Agara michaeli | reverse complement strand
GAATCTAGTAGCTCCAATGATAGTCCTAAACTACATGGCAGTCGAGTGCATTGTATGCAAGCATCAGCGCCTAGCTCTGCAGCGAGCTCTCCCGGCGGCGCTCCGCAAGACAATTTAGTGGCACGCGCTGCCCCACCTTCGCCAAGTCAACTTTGTGCCGTTTGTGGAGATACCGCTGCGTGCCAGCATTATGGAGTTCGTACATGTGAAGGTTGCAAAGGGTTCTTCAAAAGAACCGTTCAGAAAGGATCCAAATACGTTTGTCTAGCTGAAAAATCGTGCCCGGTTGATAAAAGAAGAAGGAACAGGTGCCAATTTTGTCGCTTCCAAAAATGTTTAGCGGTGGGAATGGTCAAAGAAGTTGTTAGAACTGATTCATTAAAAGGGCGGCGGGGCAGACTCCCCTCGAAACCAAAATGTCCGCAAGAATCGCCACCCAGTCCACCTATATCTCTGATTACTGCTTTAGTACGAGCGCACGTGGATACATCGCCCGATTTTGCAAACCTAGATTACTCCCAATACAGAGAGCCCAACCCTATGGAACCACCTATATCAGATTTGGAAGTAATACAACAATTTTATTCTTTGTTGAGCAACTCAATAGATATGATAAAGATGTTCGCTGAAAAAGTCCCTGGCTATGGTGAATTATGCCCTGAAGATAGAGAACAATTATTTGCGTCGGCACGACTTGAACTATTCGTACTTCGACTGGCATATCGTACTCGTCCAGAGGATACTAAATTAACCTTTTGCAACGGTCTCGTCCTGGATAAAAGACAATGTCAGCGGTCGTTCG
This sequence comes from Agara michaeli, assembly GCA_018245675.1. Taxonomy (NCBI): domain Eukaryota; kingdom Metazoa; phylum Arthropoda; class Insecta; order Lepidoptera; family Hesperiidae; genus Agara; species Agara michaeli. Next base: position 49,274 of record DWDX01000029.1, on the reverse strand, counting down.
GTGACTGGTTGCACGCAGTACTCGACTTTAGCAACACACTGCACTCAATGGATATAGATATCTCAACTTTCGCGTGCCTCTGCGCATTAACTTTGATAACAGGTATAGTTCTTTAACAATACTCTAATATTTTCTTTCTATTGTTTTCCTAAGAACAATACATATTTATTTCACTAAGGAGATAACGTGCTGTCTCAATGATGATTTACTTATACTTGTGAACCAAATTGTTGTTTAGTTCATTCTCAAGTTGTATTAATAAACTAGATATCTCTTGTTTCTTCAGAGAGACACGGATTGAAGGAGCCACATCGAGTGGAACAACTTCAGATGAAGATAATCGGCTGTCTGCGCGCCCACATGCCGGGCGGCGGAGGAGCCAGCTCGGCGGGCGCACCGCATTTTAGCCGCGTGCTGGGCGCCCTGCCCGAATTGCGCTCACTCTCCGTGCAGGGGCTTCAACGAATCTTTTATCTCAAACTTGAGGATTTAGTTCCTGCCCCACCTCTCATCGAGAATATGTTCCGCGCCAGTCTGCCTTTTTAGGCGACATACGTTACCCTACTTCCTGAGGACCACACAGCCTTTTAAACTCTTTGCTCTCCTTTCTAGGGCCGACTCCGTTATTTTTATAAGTGTTTAAGATTAAAAATATTTTTCTAGCGATTAATTAAAAAGTATAGGACTCGATCTCCCGCGGAATCGGTCCACGCTTCTTGTATGAAGGTTAATTTTAATATTAAAAGACATTTTATTACATAATCATAAGTAGAGATTTAGATAAACTTAATTTATTGTAAAATAATGTATATTTGTGTGATTCCGTTTTATCTTTAAAATTATCTACCTAGTAGTCTGCATTTGAGTTACCGCTCGTGATCAATGGCATCTCGTCGTACAAATATTCCTATGTTATTTACTTGTGTATTATTTAAATAAGAAAAATCTAGTCACAAGACTTACAAATGTAAAAATTTGGCTTGTAAACACCGAATTTGATAGTAATTTTACGAATGATTAAGGCATTTGTTAGTAGTAATGATTGTTAAGTGTGAATGTGAAAGCGAACGGACAAAGCCCCGTCTACCTGCGCGTGACAGCAAGTACACGGTAATGTGTCAAACAGTGAGTTGTTGGAAGTTACCTTTTAGGATTAAATTATTTAAATGTAATTTAGATAATAGGAAGTTCATGTAATTTGTTGTAATTAAATTATACCTACAAGGCCAGAGAAAAAGTTCAGCATCACTTTTTATAAACAATTCCCTGAACTTCAACGTGTCTTAAGAAGTACCTTCATTAGATACGTAGAGTAGGTGTTTCCTAATGGGTGTGTAGCTCTACAAATAAAGATATATGTAGGTACGTCGAATAGACGTAAAACATATCAATGACTTATCAAATCTTCGCGTGGGTGTGCGTACCCGAGACTATGTAATATTAAATAGTAAAGGTATGTATAGGAGAATTGTAAAATTAATTAGAAAGATAAACAGTAATAGAAAAGATTCGAATTTTCTTGTATTGTGCAATTGGCATATAATTCCAGACTGGACCAATAAAATAACATAAATGAAAATTTCGATCAGAATGTAAAATGTAATCCGAAGGGGATTTAAAACTGGGACGCAAGCTAAGTACCTAATATAGAAATAATTAATTACACATTAGTAACTATAGGAAAAAATGCTTACAGGTACCCTACCCGTAATAGTACGGTATCTTTGTTTTTATATTTTAACAGAATATAAAGTATAACTTTACTGTTCTTTAACGTAGTTTGTATTTGACTTAATTTATAAAACAATAGCGTACATTCTAAAACGACTTAATGCTTATAAGTAAATTGACGTAGAAATGGTTGGTAGATTTGTGAGTACCTTTCCCTACATTATGAGTAAATGATAATAAATTGTTTCCTAGATAACGTGTTATATGTATATATAAAATATTATATATACATAAATTTAAATTATATATTTAAAATATATGTATATCATCAACATTAACAAGTGATAATTTTATACTAAATGGTAATATTTTAATAACAATATAAATGCTGAACTTTTTACTCGACCGCCCAAAATCCTTTTAAGTATTAGTTAATTTTATAGATTTGTAAAATATTTGAAATTGTTCTCATTATTTTTCTGAAAGTGTGGCGATGTACTTAATTGTTCTGTTATAAATGTGGAACCTATAACGTATTCATTGTTTTTAAAAATCTCTAAGTCACACCTTTATTTCATTAGATAACCCACTTGTAACTACAGTTAAGAATGACGTAGGAACATATATATATAAATATACTTAGATGCAAAAAGATTGACGCTCACTCAGCTTCGTTAGCCAATTCAGACTAAGAAATAGTATGATTTCAAATAAATGTTTTAATCTCGCTTAACACGTATTACTTCAAATCCAGAGATTATACCTAATGATTCAACCTATTTTCACTTAATATACACGTTGTAGCGTACCTATATATAAAAATTTAATTAAACATTCCAATATAAAAGTGGTTATCATTCATTTAATCAATAAATGTAATACCTGACCAAGATGCGATGCTGTACTATAACCAACACTACCACATACCATTACACTAAAGTAAATAGGCACATACTGTTGCGGTTCATGATTTTATAACTACTAAATGCATTTCTTTTTCTCGACATATATAGATATGCTTTTGTTATACTTATGTTATACTTTTACTTTGTAAATATTTTGTCACAATAAAAACAACGCATGTGCGTTACTTTGAAATCTGTATACTTTTATTTACTGGAACCCTGTTAACATTTTTCTATTACCGCCTTTGTAATTCGTACATAAAATAAAAACTAAATACAGCAACAAACCTGCGACATACAGAAAATTCAATCAGTTACTAAAAACTGAAAAATTAGTAGGTAATAGGGACCTACTAGCAGTAAAGGGTTACTTAGTAATTAATTAAGAATAAATACTTGATAAAGACGAACAACTACCAGGACTTGCGGATTGTGTTTAATGAGAAAATTATTAACGAAATGACTTTTACCGTTCCTGTGCCAAATAGCAAAATATGGATCTCTTATCATTTATTCCTATTCGTATATATCGGAAGGAGAAATTTAAATAGAATTTCTAGAAACAACCAAATAAAGGTATAGTAAAACATAATCGAAAATGTCGTACCATGCCATAGAGTAACTGAAATACTTATGCAACAAAACCGAGTTCACAAAATGTTTGATTAGTCTTAAGAATTATAAAAAGTGTGTGTCACCCCTGCAACTTTTTAAATATTTTAAAGAAGACAGGTCGCCTAGTTTTTGAGACATTCATACGAATGTCTTGATTTGGTTACCCTTGACTGATTGACTGGATTAACCTAAGCGTTAATTAAACCAGTGCATTGGTATTAGTGGCGGCCAATGAGCTCTTCCATAAGCTGGACTTCGTAGCTTATTGAAATGTTGTTGACACGCGGCATTGATAAATCTACAGAATCCAAAAAATTTTGAAAACAATTTTTCGTATAAATAAAAACTTAAAATTACGATAATTATATTTAATAAAGATAAATAATTAGCTTTATATTATTTGTGTAAAATGAATTATGCTCTCAATTAAACCTTAGAAAGACAAAATATAGTTGTAATAACAAAATAAAAGGCCCGTTTTGACGCGTCTCGCTGAGGATTATGAACAAATTTTTTATGAACGTCTAACACGAGACCGGAATATAGAATGGTTTTAGACATATAATTATACAGTTGTTCGTAACCAAAAGTAGATTTAACTAGAGTATATAGCATTTAATTTAGTTAAAAACACTCCAAGAAACAACTTTTGTAGCATCGAAAAATTCAGCAGAACTGTAACAATTAATCAGCATGTAAAATGTTAAAACGTAGATCTTTAACCGTTTATAGCCATTCCTAATAAACCAAAATTATTTATCATTTTATAATTGAACATTTCTGTCAAATAACTATAAGATTTTAAGTGCTTGTAAACTTTTCATTCTGTAAATAAAAGTTGCATATTTTGCTTTAAATTAATGTAAAACATAATGTAAACTATTAAAATCTTCTTATAAGTTTGAATCGGTTTGACATAAAAAACGAGTACTTCAGCTACCGAGTCCTTTACATAATTTCTAGTCGCGCTGCTATGATGATACGTGCCTCTTTAGTCTCGATCATTTATGTAACTAGAGTTCGTCCGGTGGTCAAAATTCGACCATAACATTAAAATGTTATTAATCATGGCGCGACCCCCCACAGTATGCTACAACATTTAGAGACCCTCGACGTTAGCTAATTATCTTTTCATCGTATGAAAAAAATTAATGACTTTTTGCAAAGCTCCGCTACCTCTTCGTAGAGGCTTTGCGATCCCCAGTGTCATCGATCCATACCATGAAAAACGCCAACCAGCTGATGGAAATAAACTAAAAATACCAGAGTCCAAGAAAATATGTAATCTGTAGTAATGAGCATATGACAGTCCGCAATACGATTGTGACATAAGCAAGTTAATCAATATTGATATTAACAGTATCGTCATACTTGTATTTTGTGAAATGTGAATAGAACTTACAATACTATAACATTCTATTGCTTATAAGGAACTATATGTTAATTTACAATGTCAGTACCAATTGATATAAAAGAAACGCTGGACAAGAATCTGGAGGACTTTGAGATTCAAGAAGTGCTGAAAAACGGAACTGACCTGAGAGAGTATGCGTTGCAAATCGATAAAGGCATCACAGAAGCTGAAAAAGCATCAGTAACTGATTATTTAAGGGAAAGTGAGAATATTGCCACACTACACAACCAAATTGAGGGCTGTGACGGTATATTGGAACGCATGGAAAACATGCTTTTAGCTTTTCAAGTAAGTATTCATCTTATTAAATTGCTGTTAATGTAGTGCTATCACAAAACCTTTTATAGACAAAGTCCTATTAGATTAGACAGACCTATAATTTTAATTATCCCTTGGCCAGGTAGTTATACTGATATACATTCTGGGCTGATATTTATTATATGACATATATTGTATCAGGAAACTTTGAAATAAACTAATATGATGTTAATTATTGCATATTTCCTTACAGAATGACTTGGGAAGTATTAGTAATGAAATAATCAGCTTACAAAAGCGATCTGTAAATATGTCAATTCAACTAACAAACAGACAAGCACTCAAAGGGCCTCTTTCATCATTTATAGAAGATATGGCCGTTTCAGAAACACTAATATTGTGAGTATTATTTTGATAACATTTCATTACAAATTTATAATGCATAATTTTTAATTTGAATTCATAGTGTTTGCAGCCCTGATATTATGACTAGGTAGCATATTGCAAAAGTATGTAAGAAGGACAACAAAGCTTGCTTCATTGTAACTTTGTAAATTGTATAATTGTAAAGGTAGTTATTATTACTTCTTATTATCAACCCTTAGCTCCCTGCAGCTGCATTACTGAGTTAGGTTTTGATTGTATATTAATATTAGGCTACAGTTACTAAAGTATTCCCACATGTGAGATATGAATAGATTTCCATCAACTTCCAGTATTTTATTCTCTTTTTATATGAAAAAATGATATGTCCAACAGGCAGACAACCCTGGCCTGATGGTAAGTGGGATAGCTGTATCATCAGAGAACCACTGAGATACCTGCCTATTATAATATTACACCATGTCCCTAATGGGGTAGGCAGAAAGCATCGAGTTCTAGATGTCTGTATAAATAAAAATGATATGATTAGCTGTATATCAAATATCTGTATATTTTCAGTGGAATAAACAATGTTCCTGTTACTGAAAAAGAGTTCATGATTCAGTTGGCAATTTTAAATCAAAAGCTTAATTTTGTGAAAGAACAGGATTTCAAAGAAACCAAAGCTTGTCATGACGTCAAGGATGTTTTAGAAAGATTAAAAATAAAGGCCATATCCAAAATAAGAACTTATATCTTGGAACAAATCTATAAATTTCGTAAACCAATGGCCAATTATCAGATACCACAAAATGCTATGCTAAAGTATAAATTTTTCTTTGAGTTTATTCTGGCCAATGAAAGGAATGTCTCACAAGAAATTTGCAATGAGTACATTGACACACTCAGTAAAGTCTATTATTCTTACTTTAAATCCTATGCCTCAAGATTAGACAAATTGAAATATGAGGAAGTTCCCACGAAAGATGATCTTATGGGAATTGAGGATGGCTCCAAAGGAGGCTTCTTTCAAAAGACTAATTTAAAAAATAAAAGTACAATATTTACAATCGGAAACAGAGGTGATGTTTTAGCTCAGCAACTAGAGGCACCAATTATAGTACCTCATGTGCAACAGAAAACTAAGGTAGGTAATGTAAGGTAAACTTGGCTTATCAGGTAGTCTAAACTTGTTATTAATATTCATATATGACATGTAACTGGATCCAGGTTAACCTTAGTATGAAGACATGCAGAAATCAAAGTATATTCAAATTAGTACATAGTGCTTATTTTACATACCATAGCATTTGGCTGCAATCTTGCAGAACGCTAAGTAATAAAGTGGACTATGATGTAGCATGTTTGTCTAGGAGACTTTGTCAGACTACCTTTGAACATTCCTTGGCTTGGCTATACCAAAAACACGGAGATTAAAAATACCAAAACATTTGACACTAATTGTTTGATAAAAAATGTTTACACACATTAAAATGAGTAACCATGGTTGTTTATTATTTTTTAGTATCCATATGAGGCATTATTTAGGAGTCTTCAATATGCCTTGGTGGACAACAGTTGCAAAGAATATTTATTTACAACAGAGTTCTTTCATGTTAAAGCCGGACATGCACAAGAGTTATTTAATAGAATACTTGGAAAAACTTTATCATTACTTGTGGTTAGTAAATATATTGTTTATATTATTTATTAATTTCCATTTATGTTAAATACTAAGAAATCCCTTCTATTCACAGAAAAATGTTGAAAGCTATGTCTTAGAATGTTATGACTGTCTGGCTTTGTTTTTATGTATTCAATTAATTAACCGATACAGATGGATGTGTCATAAAAGAGCAGTTGCAGCTTTAGACAGGTATGTAATATTTAAGAAATTTTGTTTGTCTTCATAAGTTCAACTGCTATTATTTAATTTGAATTTATATGTACTAGTTTAATAATTAAATTCAGAGACTGAGTGAAATGTCATCTTGAAGTCACTAAATACCGGGAAAGTAGTAAGAAAATAAAAAAATGTACATTATATTAAAAAAATAAAAAAATATACATACATATGTATTTTATTCACTTGGGTCCTGAAATAATAACTGCTTGGTTATTGCTTAAATGTAGTATTTGTTGTATCTTATTATTTAAAAGATTTCATTTGTACATTCCACTGATGCTGTTGAAACCCTTGATGTACTAAATAAAATTTTGATATAAATGTGCAATGTTTTGTACTAAACATTTAATACTTAAAGTTGATTTGTTTAGTTTTATTTTAGTTATTTAATGTTAATTTTAGTAAGGAAAACTATATATCATTGAACATAAAATAAGGGTGTATATAAAATCTTAATATGTTGCCCTATTTGTAAAAATAAACATTTTTATTTTGTATTTTAAAATATTAGACAACACTTATGATCCAAGTATTATTCTTTGTAGAAATACAGAATATTTTTTTTTATACTTCCAGCTATTGGGATTCACTGTTGAGTGCACTATGGCCTCGTTTGGAATATGTATTGAAGTTAAATATCCAAAGTGTAAGAGACTGTGATCCGGCTAAACTTTCTAATAAGGAATTAGGACCACACTATGTATGTTTCTAATAATTTTTTACTTGTATTATAACCCTTAGTTATTGTTAACTAACAAAATTGTAATTTGCAGATAACTCGACGATATGCCGAATTTTCAGCTGCTATTCTCAGTTTAAGTGAACAATTCCCATCTGAAGAACTTAGCAACTTACTTTTAATTTTACAAGATGAAGTACATTGCTTTTTATTGAAAATGGCAGCAGAATTCCCACAAAGAATACAACAACTAATATTTCTAATCAACAATTATGATATGGTTCTGAACATACTCATGGAACGAACTAGGGACAACACAAAGGAAGCAGAGAGTTTTCGGGAACAATTGCATGGTAGAAGCTCTGAATATGTGGAAGAAATACTAAGTCCACATTTTGGAGGTCTGATGCAATTTGTGAAAGAAGGCGAGCAGTTGTTAGAGAGTGACAAAAAAAGCGATTTAGTTAATTTAGAACGGAAGTCATTAACGTTGGTGGCCTCTTTCACGGCTAGCTGGAAGCAAAGCCTAGAAGAAATACATAGGGAAGTTCTTGTGTCTTTCCCAAATCTGGTTACAGGATCTGGTTTATTACAAATGGCACTAACCAATTTTGTACAATATTACCACAAATTTGTTAAATTACTAACACCAAATGCTAGGACACAACTTGTCAACATTCATGTTATTATGGTGGAAATAAAAAAATATAAAACAAATTATTAATTGTACATTATATTATTAGATAATATTTATACAATTTTATTTCTAACTAATTAAAAGTAATTCAAAAATACTCTCAGGCTTTCCTTTTTATTTAAATCACAACAGTAACTCCTTAATTAAATACGTACAATACTTACATATAATACATACAAACGCAAATTTTTTGGTATAAAATTTAATTCTAGTACTTAGCCATTATCTATACTAATATTATACAGAGATAAAGTTTGTAAGTGAATTGTATGTAGGCAATCTTTCAACTACTCATCCAATTTTAAAAATTCTATTAGCCCATGATCGCCTATGGACGTGTGCAACACTGGACTTATCAGTGCGTAGAGTAGGCAACGTTAATACGCTACATCATTCATTAATATGAATGATCACTATCAAATCAGACTCGTGTATAAATGCGCCTGATATACTTTCATGTCCAAACTGTTGAAGAACGTTTGATAACATTTAATATGAAGACGGTATGAATTATAAAGAAGCTATCTTACAAAAAAAAGCAAAACAGAACGGACTTTTCGGGTCTGAAGGGGTCACTTAAAAATGAAATAAACTTTGAAAAGGTTTTTTAATGGCGATCAATTCACAAGATTAGGTAATTCGATTTACACAAAAATATGGGTTATCTAATTTTTGAATTGCATCCGGCGAAGTGAACGAGTAGACTGGTAATCTATAGTACTTATTCAAATGCTAAAATCCTTAGTATGAATTAAATTCGGTACACGAGGCTTTCGCCTATTACTACATACCTAGTATAAAACAAAGTCGCTTTCTCTGTCCCTATGTCCCTGTGTATGCTTAAATCTTTAAAATTACGCAACGGATTTTGATGCGGTTTTTTAAATAGACAGATTGATTAAAGAGGAAGGTTTATATGTAGAATAACATTTGTATAATAATATATGCGCGGGACGAATTCGCGGGCAAAAGCTAGTTGAATAATAAAAAAATAACAAAATATGTAAATTCATATCGAAACAGTAATTTGAATCTGCTATGCTTTTATGCAAAAAATTGTTTACCAAACATGTTCATTGAATCCAAAAATGAATAAAGTTGCAAACATAAAAGAGAGCTGGCTGTAACCCTCGTTATATCCAATTGGTAAACCCGGTCACCTCTATAACAGCAGTGTAAATTATACTGCGCTGCTCCAGTGTAGATTGGCGGAGAAATTTCAGATACGTATTAGTGGCCGACCCATTTATCGGACTTAAACCAACTTTAATGCGAGAAGGTTCAACGCTTTTTACCTGATGCTGCCAACCGATATCGACTGCTTAACGTGTCTTCGAAGTAATGAAACCTCATATTTATTAGTAGCGATGACTCATAAGCACACGGCTGCGCCCGGCTTTGCTTAACTTTATAAAAAGTTTGATTCATTGTTACCAGTGCTTCGGCACTGGTATATAAATAACAACCGGTTCTAATTTATACCACTTTGGAAATATGTCAGCTTCGAGGGCAATGAAATTTGTCATAAATTCAAATACCATGCAATTAACATGACAAAATATATCTACAATATTCACATTTATACATCTATGCGACTGTATCCAGCGCATCTGACTTTACTTCTAAATTATACCTATAATAACAATGCTACAGCACCCAGTTTATCTATTTGTATCTGAACACTCGGCAAAATTGACTATTATATGACAGAATGAAATTAGCAAGCTAATCGAATCGAATTAAAGCTACTGTTTACTAAATAAACCGCAATGACTAGAAGTTGGTAATTTTTTTCATATCAACATCAAATCAACACTGATAAACACAGATACGCCGGTGGACGCGATGCAGCGAACACGCGAGCCTCACAGAAGCACACACAATATAAAATCCTTCTGAGAAATGTATCACTTTCACTATACCTCGCGGGTGAACACATTCGTGTGAAAAGTTATATTACACAAAGAGTTTGTATTTCACACACATCACAGTATCACTGGAAACAACTTACTAATATTTTCAAACCAATTTTAACTTAACACATATGAATGTCAGCAGAACTGTTCTGTACGCAGTTTTACTAAAAATAACGAAACTACGAAGCTGCACTGCAAAAGCTACAGCATGTAATTCCTGTGAAGCACTTATGGCTTCTCAGGTAATATCAAGTACATTCCATAGGCTTTCTACTAACTAGCTTCTTCCAGACCGAAAGCGGTTTCTCCAAAACATAATCATTTAATATTTCTTCAAATTCAGGCGAGATCTTTTCAGGATTCCATGAAAGCAATGCTTGAACTACCCTCTCTTGATCATGTTTATTCATAAATATCAAACTCGTGTAAATGGCTTCTTGCATATCATGCGAGGCTGAAATAAATAGAACAAAACTTTATTGCGACGTAGAAAGAAAATGAACATACATGTGAAAGTCAAAAACACCCAATAGACAGAACTTTATACAGTTTGAGGTTACGTGAAGAAAAGAAGAAAAATATGCATTTTACGGTGCCTTCCGAGGGATGTCGAAACGTGACGCATCCTAGTGACCTACACTTGGTTAGATCGAAATGAACTCACGATTTTGCTTCAACAGCTGTAGCAATTGATTTATAATAATTTCACATAGAGCTTTTTTGTCCGCCGGGAAGGGTTTGAGCAAAGGTCCTAACATTAACACACAAAACTGTTTGATTTTTTCTGGCAAGTCTCTTTTCTCTATTATCGGCAGTAACATATTTTGTATAATGTTAGCTTGACACCATGTTGCCCCATGCCGTTTGCAAAGGATTATCAGTGCTAATCGTAACATTTTCTTATCATTATGAGTACCTGTAAATATATATAATATGTGTTAAGCATTCTACTCAGGGTTCATATATACGTTTATCACCTTTCATATATATTGAAAGTCAATGATTACATCACAAGTGGTGCCCATGCTTCTGGGGCGTATATAACAGTTAGTATTAATTGTTAACACGACTGCAAGAACAGGTCTTTTAGGAACTTAGTTCGAGTTGTATAATGTTGGTATGACTGGTTGGTTGGTACCGCAATAATTAATAGTTAGTGTCTTATTTGAAGTCAGTCACATATGTGTTGCTACTCCTGAAAGCATAGGTGGTCTTCTGTAGTGTACACATGGCTTCTCAACCATACCCCTTTAGAGCAAAATTCAACCTTTGTTAATAACAATTGCTTCAAATTAGTAACAAGTTACAATAATACACATATACATACCTCCTAAATTCATAATTGCTTTTCTAAATATTTCTAATATCATGGTCTCATTCCAATCAGAAAATTGGTATGAGTATTTCCTATACAACATAGTTCTGATATCATGCGCTCTATTAAATTTATCTTCGCACTTGTAGAAATGTAATAAATAAACCAAACATGTGACAAGAGATGTTTTTGCTGAAAAAAAAATTGTTTTAAATATTGAACTTTCTAGAAAATACCACACAATATGTACCGTATATAATTATTTACCCATATGTTCGTGTGAATAGGGCAGTACTCCTGGACACACATCCACACATTGTCTGATAAGAGGAACAGCTTTAAATTGAAGACAATACATCGCATCTAGCATAAAGCATCTCAAACGGCTCTTATCCCTGAAATACCTACACATTACTGCGTAGAAATGTGATATACTTTCTAGAATGTTAAAGGGAGGTGCACGGTTTAGTTGAAACAAAGCATGTTCAATGTTATTCCAAATTTGTTGTATGAAATTCCCTGATGGTAACAGTTTATTAAGTTGTTCAATAACATAAAGCAAGATGACTTCTGCCTTAGTCATGGGTGGAGCTGGACCGTTGTTAATTTTATTGAACAATTCTAATTTCCTTGCTGGATCTTTCAAATATTCCATTAGACCTGACAATATTTGTTTCGTTTTGTAACTTTGTATGGTAACAATAAGTTCGTTCATTTCAGTTTTTTGATTATTTTTAGGTGATGCTATTATATTTTGGATACCATCTTCAATTGCTTGACAAATAGTGTGTGTTATGTTTTCTGAAAAGATAACGAATACTGCATATTATTAATGTACGTTAGTACAATGAAATTAATACTAATTTTCCATAAAACGATACATGAGAACAATACATTGACCTAAAGAAAGTTAAGTGGAGACATATATTCTAGAATTGTTTTTGGTAATTAAATATAAAGATTTTATAAAAACAGCTTAAATTAAGATAGATAAACACTTTGTAGATAATTATGTGTTTTACAAAGGTGTAATACATTATAATCAATAATATTAACAGCGCACGTAACGTAAGGAACTTTATAGGTGTTTTATTTACACTCAGTGATAACGGAGCATTCTACTATTGACAGATTTTTTAAAATTGGACAACTAGTTTCGAAGGTTACCTGTTATGTACAAACTAACCCACAAACATTATAGTGACTTGCATGAGTTGCGAGAATAAAGGCATAAGGGTTCTCAAGTGCTAGGGTGCCTAATATCTACGTAAAATGACGATTACGCAACCTGTAGCGCGAGCACGAACTTTACCAGAGTTGCGAATGTAAAGGTATGGAGAATACGATGCCTTTACATTACGTTTACATTAGTCGGCAGCACGTAGTACTATCGAATTCACCAAACAAAAGTCACTTTTCATACAAAACGCGGAATTTACATTTTCGTTTACATTAACTTAGCCGCTAGAAAATCGGGAAGTATGGTTCGTGGTCGCAACACTAGTTCCCTATACGCACAATAGGGGCGCTGTACATTTTTCATACAATTTTTTACCATTTACCGTACGAATACTTTGTCGCTAGAGGTTCGTGCTATGGTCACTAGACGAAGTTCGGGTAGACTGTTTGTTGTATATTAGAAAAATAGTGAAACAAAATAATATATTATTACAATTCAATTTCATACAATATTACATACCTGGTACTTTTTTAGCTACATATTTAACTGAGATGACTCCATATCTGTCCAATGCAGCACATAATATATTTTCTTTTCGATATTGGTTACCTTTTGAACATTTTCTATGGACTTTATCTCTTATATTAGTTTGGCTTGTATACAAATCCAGATCTTTATAACTGATAACACTATTATCGTAATCAGGAATCACACTTTCCAATGGGAACAGTTCCACTACAGGATTTTTCAAATTTGTAATAAATGCCATTTGGTTCTGCTTAGATCCCATTAATTTAGTAGTCTGTTGTTCAAAACTTGTTAAACTACTGTTTTTATTTCTTATAATGTGCTTAGGAACAATTGAATTTTCCTGAACGAATTTGGTGGTAGATTCATTTTTAGACTCCTTTGACCTACAATTTAGCTGTTCCGTGTTTTTCATATTCATATTTAATTTATTACCTACTGTTTCATCTGAAGATTTGCCTTCATGTTCAACCTGAATTAATAAACTGTCATTTGGTTCTGCATGTGGTCGATTGGAATCATTGACATTATGCTCATTATTCATAAATAACACATCATTGTTAGATACCGATTCTATTTGTGGTAGATTCACTCTTTTACTGTCCCTTACCACATTCTGAGCAAGATTTAAGGATTCATTAGCACACTTATTCTGTTTGAAGAGTGAATTATTTCTTGTTACCACACTGACCTGATTTGTAATACAATTATTTCGACCCCTTTGCATTTGTTTCACAGGGCTGTTTATTTGATTATCTAGATGATCGTGTTTTATATTCGCTTCTACCGTATCAGATTGTACGGTTAATATAGAATATTCACTTGTAATGTCCCTCTCCACGCTTTGATCAGTTTTTCCGAATTCACGATTGCTTTTGTGATTTTCTGTTAGAATTGGTTTTGGTTTACAAATAGAGTGACTACTATGATCGAAATTACCACTCTCATCACTATGCATAGATGTAACATTTTTATTTTCTGTTACTGTTAAATTATTTCCGTCTGTGTGATTCCTATGAACTTCACTCGTTTTTGCATTTCCAATGACATTACTAAATTGAATAATAGGTAAATCAGTTTTATTAGCAGCATTACAAATATTGGAACTGCGTAACACTCGTTTACTGGGCCAATTATCCATTTCATCAGCAGAACGCTTACGACCTTTATTATTCACAGGCGATTTGTCAATTTCTTTTACAGATGCTTCTAAAACTACCTGTTTTACATTAGTCTCTGTTTTAACTTCATCTTTCTTGGATAGCATCCTGGTGCGACTTCGGGTAGAAACTATATGACAATCCGAAGATTCACTATTAGGCGAGGATTCAGTGTCAATCAATCGACTTTCTACACTTAACAAGCGACTGGTAGATCGATCTTTTACAGCTTCTTGAATAGCTTTTTTCGATTTCAAATCCGCCATTACTTTAACAGCATTTTCATATGCAATTTTCTGATTTACGGACGGGGAAGTATCTTTGGACATAAAGTTTTGATCTATTGGTCGATGTTTAGTATGAGGAAGAATTTTTTGTTTTATTTTACTATTTGGAATCAATTTATTTCTAAATCTCTCAAGTTTAGACGATTTTTTTAACTTCTTAATATTATCTACTTTAGATACATTCGAGTTGACCATTTCAGTGTCATCTGGGATTTTACTACTTGGTTCACAAACATGAGGTATATAAATTATATCGGAAACTTCATCCAATCTATTATCCTTAGTTCGTTGTTCATTTAAGGAACTTTTCTCTTCACTGATTTCCACTAAATCGGTCACTGAATCTATACCATGTCCATTATTGCTTGATTTATTTGTAAATACTTCAGTGTTAGTATATTTTATTGTGTTTGTTACATTCAAATCATTCATTGACTTATCTGTTTCATTTAAGTTTTCTGTTGTATTTGCATTCTCACTATGACACAAATGGGACATTATTTCTTCTGTGTTACTTTCAGCCTCTTCTATTTGAATAATTTCAATAGACGTATAAGGAATTTCATCACTTGTTTGCTCACCGTGTACTTGTTTAACATCGTTCCCGACTATTTTTCGTATTGCGGTCACATCTTCTTTCACATGGTTATATTGAGTCTTCATATCACCTACTTTCCCTTCCAAAGAGTTAAATTTATTAAGTAATTCACTTAATGTTCCTTGAATATTTGACAAAGTATTGTTGATGTCTTTTTGCGATGTAGATACTTTCAGAGGAGATTTTGGTATCGGTGATATTAAGTCGTGATGTAAACTCATGACATTTAAAATATTTTGGATCTCATTATCATTCGTACATTCGAATAATAAATTATCACAATTATGGTTCTCTAAACATAATTTTTCTTTAGTCCTCAATTGTTGCTCATGATTCGTTTCTTCCTTTGATTTTCCGTTAATTTCCGTATGTTCATTTTTTGATTTTGATTTTTTAAACGAATCTTTGTTTTTATCCACAGTCATATTACTGTCTACATCATGAACGGGACTTGTGCCTCTGTCGTGTGTTTGAAGTATGTTGGGTGAATCAAAATCTGTATTTGTACAGGCATTAACAACTTTCTTTTCTTCTGTTATTGTAACTATTTCTGTACATGTGGCTTTGTCACATGTTTTTGATAAAAATTTAGAAATTGGACTTGTACTAGCGTCTACTAATAATGATTTCCTTGGACTTGTCGATTGGTTAACAAATATACGAGGATCAGGCATCGGGCTTGTGCAAGCATCTACACATTGATTATTTTCTTCCAAATATATAATTTCTTCAGCTATTGGTATTTCATCAATAATGTAACTAGTTTCATTACAACTATGATTGTTATTATCATATAAATCTTCAAATAATGGACCTGGAAAATCTATTGCATAGGATGCCATTAAATTTGAACTTGTTGATTTTGTTTGTGGACTTCTATTAGGACTATCAAGATTAATTGGATTACTTAGATCTGTACTTTTTTTTATATGGGAAGTTTCAGCAACTAAGTTGTCTGAGCTTTTCAGCCATTTTTCCTTAGAATTTTCACGAGAGGATCCACGGCCGGTATCTACACTTATATTTCCACAGCTTGAATCGGAATCAAAGTCGATACATTGGTCAGTCAAATTCAAATTACGATTTTTATCAGCAAGCTTATGTATCTGAAAAAGAAAGTTAAGTAGTGACAAAGACATGGGTCACATGATGAGAAGTATCCTTTTATTAATCTTATTACTATTATCCAAATCTTAATTACCATTTATTATATTATATATGATGAAGTAGCCCATCAGGTCTGTTACGATAGAATTTAAATATAAATGTTATACATTTAATATGTTATTATAAATATTTAAAATGATTTTTGTACATGTCTTGTATTATAGTTATTGTTAGCATAACTTACGTTAGCTATTTGAGATCCTCATAGCTACTTTTAAAATACACTGGATAATACCATATAGGCAGCTTCGTGTTGATCCATTTTGCCAAAAGTATTATTGTTACAACCAATTTCAGTTGTATTAGTGACATTTGTCCCATATAGGAACTATATACCAATAATGGTAAAATGGTGATGTAAGTTAAGTATGTTACACGTATGTTACAATAAAACTATTTCATAGCATTCCACGATGACCACTCCAGTAGAACAGCAATATCATTCTGAAGTCATTTGACCATAGCATAGCCACTATGGCTATAATAATAATCAATGTATGTATTACAAACATTAAATAAGATTCTTAGAACACATACCTTGTTTAACTTGGGTTTGCCATGAGAAGGACCTTTATATGTGACAATTTCGTCAGCACTATCATCAGAGGTATATATATCAAAAACCTTTTGATTCGCATATGTTTTCAATATTTTTAGATGCCGTTTACTTTTCTTTTCTGTGAATAAATATTATGAACATCTCAATATGGTGATTTGTTACAATAATAAAAATACATTTAAAAATGATTTTCCTATATAGTTACACATAAGCCCTGGATGCCTTTGGAATACACTCATAAACCTTTTCTTATATATCCAAATACCCATAGTGTAGTTTACATTTATATGAGACACATTGCTCACTAACCCCTATCTCTACTGATCCACAGTGGAAAAGTGTAGTCAAGTATGCTTCATGCCCTTTTGGTATGCGGCTCGAAGCTTATGGTTAGTGACAGGCCAAAATTAAAATTGTATGAGGGTTTCAAAGCAGTCACATACAACAATTCAAAAGTATACAATTAAGTATTGATATACTTTTTCAATTACTGAAATTCCACAGACTGGCCATTCCTCATTGGGATCTTAAGTCTTTAATGAATTGTTCAACTATTAGAAATACAATACAGTGTCCCATATTGCTGTAGTTCCAATTATAAATGGAAGTTTAAGCAGCTACCATCTCTAATTTTTGTCTAGTCTAAAGAGACAGTAGTTCAAACTACAAACACTTGTCTGAACCGTGCATTCTGTATACTTACTTCTATCAAGTACAACATCTATCAAGGCCATTATATCCTTGAGCATAACTTCTTTTTCTTTTTGGAGTAATTGCACTTGTCCATCACTATTTTTCTCTAATTTCTTTTCTATTATTAATGCATCTTTTTTAGTCTCCAACTCTTTTACAAGTGACTAAAATTTAAACAAAAGTTGTTAAACATTAATTGTGTATAATTTAGCTTTTCACACAATCATAGTTATAATTCAAACATTCAGATTTATTAAATAACAATTTTTACAAACACGATTTGTATATTGACATTTTAAACTCGTTATTTTCTAAAGCCTTTGGCTGTTGTCTATTTTGCTCTCTTGATTATAGTACTGTACACACCAAGTGTATGCAATCATAAAGAAGACATTAAAATTGTTGACACTAAATCAATAAAAAAGATTCATATATTATAATATGTACTCATATAAAAAAGTAAAAATATCAAAGGTTTTGGCTATCTAAGATTACCTGTAACTGATTTGTGTATGATATAAGTGCACTATAATTATTTTCAGCATCTGTTGCCCGTTTCTGAAGCACTTCCTGGTTTCCTATCAATAATTTGTTTTCCTGAAAGTAAAAAATATATGTTCATGGATGAACAAAAATTAACACACACTAACTTAATATATATGTAGTCTGATATTTAGAATATATTAAAATGATCATAATAATTCTTACATTCTCTAGAGCAGTACATTTTTCTGATACATTCTTGTAGTTTATACATGTTTGTTTAAGATCTTCTTTTGTAACTGAATGAGCTTTCACTACCTGCTTATATTCTTCTGTCTTAGCTATATATTCCTGGATCACATAACTAAAATGACAATAACAAAAACAAAACATGAGATTACATTTACATATCCATAGATAAAATGATATACAGAAAAGCTAAAAACTCAGCCCCTAACCAATGCTGATTTTTATATTCAAATTAACAGGTTTTCTGCAACCATGGCAATTAATTATTATTTGTAAATATTTCCCCTTGGTTGATTAAAATATGATTTTAACTATTTGTATTATTATGGTATGATACAATAGCAATAATTACATAGTTATCTTTACAAAGCAAGTTTATTGTTAAAGTAACACTACTTGGGATATATTTTTTTTAATATCACTAATCATTTTTATCTTAACAAGTTTCATCAATACTACAAAACGTTCTTAAAATCAGGTTATTTTCACTCTAATAAAAATATGAAACAAAAAAATACTCACTCCGTACTGATTATCTTAGATTTCAGGCAATGGGTAGATTTACGTAATTTCTCGTAGTTCAATTCCTTAGTCTAGAATCAATACAGAAATACATAGTTACATCTTGTAAAACAAGTGATATCGAAAATTTTCGTACAACTATCAACGCTAAATAATTTGGCGGTCTTTTTCCTGGTACTCTAAATATACTTTTCCGCACAATAGCAATTTTTTGTGTAAATATTTTTGTTCTTTAGTTAGTATTTCTGTTATTTCAATTTACATAGCTTTTATGGATGCTTAGAAAACATCGGAAACATCGATAAAAATCATAATAACCTATAACTTACTTGAACGTGAACGTTACCCTCAGTAGAAAAATGACTGAGGTCAAAGTTTGTAACAAAGTCATCATATGTCGAAGTCATGGTATGTTTGTATAATGTTCACAATTGTAAATTAACACAGATCGGTAACATACTAGAGTATGGGATAAATGTATATTTAAAAACAATATTGATCACGCCGGCACCACTAGCATTAGGATTCTTAATTTCTTACCTATATGTACTGTCAAAAATGTCAAATTCTCTTTTCTTTTATAAATACATTACTTTCGAATTCATCCATTCAGCCAGAAATAAAATGTAGCTAAAATTATTTGTAAAAATTTATAAATATATAATCTATTAAACACATTATACAAAATAAGGCAATTTAGCTTTACTTACTTTTACCAATTAAACAATTTAAACACATAAAATATTATATAATCTAATAATCAATACAACTATGTGATAGATAATAGGACACATAGGCTAAAATGTTTTTTAAGGACCGTAAAGTACTGAAAATTGAACTTTTTCTTGAAACTTTATGCTTAGATTTCAGTTCTGAACTCTTCAATTACTCTATGTGTTACAAGATTATTCAAAGCTATGTATGTAATGTATAAGTATTGGCAAGTAAATATAAAGGATAATCTCCGACTTGAATAATTTCAAAGGCATTTTTGTGTATATTAATACTGAATTACATTATCTTATTTTATATTGAGTTTTTTTTATCTGTATGAATGTACTAATATCTATTTTTTATTTGCATATTATTTTTTATTGGCAA
The DNA here is from genome assembly GCA_018245675.1 of Agara michaeli. Taxonomy (NCBI): domain Eukaryota; kingdom Metazoa; phylum Arthropoda; class Insecta; order Lepidoptera; family Hesperiidae; genus Agara; species Agara michaeli. Next base: position 29,008 of record DWDX01000029.1, on the reverse strand, counting down.
CATTCGGAATGCAAATATACTGATTTATGACTCCCCTCTACTTGTTTGCAAACACATGACCGTAGGTTAAATATATCGATCGATTTCATATGCGTATACATTACATGCGGAGTAGCATCAGGGTAGCTAGATAGCTTTATTTATTTCTATTTCTATTGTATGTATATTGTGTATTAACGAACCGAGAACAAACTCATTATCGTCATCATTTGCATAGGATACATTATCCGAATTGTTAGTACAAAAATTAAAGAGGTAAATAATAGTGTGGAGCTAATATAATAATTAAGTACATGACAAGGTATTAATATTATTATGTTTTGTACAATTATTTAAATATGTATCTATAAAGCATTACTTATGTATTTAGAGCATTATTATATTTCTCGTTCCATGTCCCTGGTCATTATCAAGTTCAAGGTTGTTTTATAGTCAAAACAGGAATTTAAATACCGTTATACACATTTAACGTCATGAGTCCACAAGCTAAGCCAATATCGGGTTTCCCTACTTGAAAAGTATTGAATACCTTTGTTCATTGTAATCTAGTCTATTTGTGTATAACTCCTTAGTAACATGGTAACTTTGTATTAATTTCATAATTTGCAAACTTGTGTTTGTGTTATTTAAAACTTCTTGCTTCAGCACAAATTCTACATATAATAGAGGTTTTTTTTTTGCAGATGGGGTATAAAATGAGTAGCATTACTTGTAACAGTCTATATGACAGAGTTAATAAATTATTGGTTTCATATGAATGGAGTGATTGTAGCTTCTCAGTGTCTGGAAAAAAATTTAAAGCACACAAATTAATATTGGGCATTAGTAGCCCAGTATTTGAAGCTATGTTCTATGGGCCTTTATCATCCAGTGATGATATATCAATAACTGATGTAGAACCTGAAATATTTCAACTATTACTTAACTACATATACACAGATAAAGTTGAAATATCATCAATAGAAGAATCATTTGAACTGCTGTATGTTTCAAGAAAATACTTACTTGAACACTTGTCTGAAATATGTGTCTCTTTTATTCAATCTAATATGACTATCGATAATATAATTACGATCCTCAATTATCCAGATTACATGCAAGACAATAAATTAGTTGTGTCGGCATTAACGCTGCTGTGTGAACATACAAGTTACGTACTCCAAGAGAATCTAAAGAATATTTCAGTATCATGTATGCAAAAAATTCTAGAATGTGACAATATGAACATAACTGAAGAGAATCTCATTAGATACGTATTTAAATGGACATCATACCAGTGCACACAGAGCTATGAAAATACGGAGTTTGAAAGAAGAAGAGATATTATGATAAGTAATGATTTGTTTAAACTATTACGATTTTCGGTGTTGTCTTTAGAACAACTAAATGAAATTTTATCCGATAAAGATAACCTGCTACTGCCATTTGAGTCAGATAGTATTAGACATATTATAATGAACTTGAACAATTCTGCAAAAAGGGTGTCGATGAATTATTTCGCAACATTAAGTGTGCCTCGTAACCCAATCAAGCTGCAGTGGCGACTTTGTCACAGAAGCCCCTTAAGATCAATGTCTCCAGCAACAATTGACACCCACAACAATCGCATACAAACAAGGGTAAAAGTTAATAAACCTGTATTTATAAATTCTTTTAGTGTACCTTCAAGAATGGCCTCTGATTTACATTTTTATAATATTGCCAATTTAAATAATACCTATTGTGAACAATTCACTGTGTCAGTGATATGTGAGAATGATAACAGTATTAACAAGCAATTTAGTATTAACAAAAGTATTGAATATGATTCTAATATAGATTTAGAATTCTCACAACCACTTTTTCTTAAAAAAGACCACTGGTACACAATCAGCTTTGTATGGACACAAAATATATATCATTCATATTCATACGCTGTTCAGAGTAGAGAAAGAAGCTACAGTAACAATATGATTGAATTCCAATTTGAGGATTTAATTTCAGCAAGTGATAATGGGGGTAGTTTTCTTAAATGTTTAACATTCTGTATGTAATGTACGAGAGTGGTGAAGTAATGCAACCTCAAGTACTTATATATCAGCATTCCAGATATGTAGATTTTCGAATTCAATAAGCTAATAATAATCGGAATAGTTCCACACATGACTGTATAATTCCAAATTTTACAATTAAATGTTTGTGTTTTGGTGACTGGACAGCTGATAAACAGGTACATATGATATAATACGTATATGAAAATTGTTAGAACACCTACTCATAAAACAAACAAATGTGGAAATCGAACCTACACCCTCCAGACTATCTATCAATCCACTCTACGACTAGGCTAGTCGAGCTTGTCAAGATAACCCTTTGTTTATCACCAACCTACCAACATTTCTCCCTCTCAACAATTTTTGGTCTTTTCAGCCATTCAGAGTTAAATTTGCAAAAACATATTGTTTAATTCTACACTAATCTGCATTGGAGCAGCATTGTAAAATATGTACCAGGCCTCCGTTGATAGCGTTAATCATGTGCTAAGTACTGTGATGTAAACCAGGTTGCAGCCAATATTTAGCATTATAACATCTTAGATATATGTTATAGCTTAAGAGTTGATATGAAACTATGTCATGTTCTAGGAATAACCATAGTTTTACAGAAATTCTTAAGCAATATTATTTTTTTCTAAAAACATGTAACCCTTATTGAGTCCTTTGAATTTAAATGAAACAACATAATGGGTATTAAAAATATTATCATCTCAATATATTAACTAGACAAATGGCTGTTGGATATTCATACAATGTTCTTGTCCTAAGAAAAATGGTTGCAACAATTTCAGCTATCTAAGAAAAATATTATTGTGACATAACACCTTTTTTATTTTACTCTACTTTAAACTTAGTGTTAATTTGTCTGTGACTTTAATTTTACATTCTGCCATTTATCATTTACAGGTAATTATAATTTATTTTTAAATAATAGTAATGTGTAATATGATTATAATTCAAATCCTTTTTGACTAGTTTATAATCTAATGTCCCAGTGCCCAAAGACTCAGTGTAAATGAATAATAGCTTTACTGTGTTTAAGTTAGAAATTACTCCTCAAGCATTTATTAGAGACTTAATATCTACCTCGGTTTATGTTTACAACCAATCAACCATAATATGAAATTTTATCAGCGATAAAACACGTGTAAGTTATTAAAAAGGAGGTAGGTACCTAACAATACTTTGATCTAGTGTAAATCAAAAAAACATATTTTTTGTGGTAACGTTATCTGTACTGTAATATTTTATTAAGAATTAACTGGAAATTGTATGTAACTGGATGTAATAAGAAATACATTTTAATAATCCTTAAGTATTTGTTTTATTTTACATGCGTATTTCCGTTTCTGTGTTTAATTCGCACATCCATATGTGTGACATAATGACGTTAGAAATCCTTGATAGTAACTTACTTAAACAGTTATGAAAACGAAACAAAACACGGTGGGACAATTAAATAACGAAAACGTAGGTATCGTCGAACAAATCCATGCAGTTTTTGCGCAGGTTCGCAAATTGAACTCTTAAAGGAAAATACGCCACGGTCTACTTAACCCTTTACAATAGGGAAGTATGTAGATACTTAGATAAAGAGCCAAAGACAGCATAATCACTATTTCTTCTTTAAGTTTATATAAAATATATCGCTTTAAAGTAGGTAAGTAATAAGTTTAGTACCTAGGAATCTATTATGCTACAACAGTTGGTTTAGTTATTATGTAGGCATTTGTTTGCATTAAGATTATTAAATGTATACTAACGTTATAAAATTTATTACATAACAAGAACAGAAACACGACTAATTTTATATTAATCCAACTAGTAACATGTTAATATAATTGCAGATAGTATCCTAAAATTTATCACACTAAGACTTGCTTCTCCTGAGTAGAAACATACAATCTCCCCGAATGAATTCTAATATCTACCAATATGTATCCTAATATCCACCAATATTGATTCTCGTTTAAAAAAGAAACAAATATTTTGCTGTAGTTTATATTTGGATCGATTGTGACAGTCGATATATAAAAAGGTATGTTCAAAGAAAAAAACCCGTAAACATGGACAATAAACTTATGATGTCATTTAACAAGGTGGGCCTTCAAACTTCTTAGTGAGCAATATAATCCGTTCAGCTTCTCTTATCCCGCTTAGCCGGGCACCATGCACCGTTGCAAAATATCCTGGAACAGTTGCTTCCCCAGCAAATAACAGAATTGGAGGTTGCGGATCACAGGGACCTGGTACTGGAGTACCTAGTTCACACTGATTACTCACAGTAGAGCAACAACTCATATAGGAATAAGCGCCACAGAAATGAGGATCTGATGCCCAACGGGACCGTAGCATCATTTGTGGATATGGTAGACAAGGATTTCCGGTAAATCTGCGTAACAGTTGCGTCAATCCTTCAACGACATCATTGTCTAGCATAGATTCCATGACAGCTGCTTCCTGTCCGGAAACCCAAGCGCACAAAACATGCTTGCTTCCTGGCATTTCATCTATAGCGCAAATGCCACGGGTCCAATCGCACCTGCATTGCAGTTCTTCAGGTGACCAAGCTAACTTTAAATTACCTTCGTGGCATACCCAAAAGGGCTCCGCATACTCTAGAAATATTTTGTCACTGAGACCAAAGCCTAAACTACAGATAGCATCTAGTTTACACATAGGCAAAGGTGGTGCAAATAACTTATCAGCTTGACACTTGAGACATCCAAGAGACATTGTTAGTATAACATAGTCCGCGGTCATTTCCTCACCGTCACAACATTTTACTAAAACGCGACCAGAACCAGATTGGCCCCGTCCCCAACGCACTACATTTACTGGTTTGGTATATCTGATGCAATTATCTGGTAGGTCACGTAACAAAGGGGCCATTACCCCAACGTATCCTAAAGGAACCCTAACATTTCCTCCTGGAAGCTCAATGTAACTACCATATTGATCTGCGCTAACCAAAGATAAATCGTCACCACAACGGTTCCGTAAAATATTGGTTAGCCCAAACATCACTCTGGCAGCGTCATATCTTTGGTCTTCTGGGAAGTTGTGTAGTTCTTGTTGGATACGCAAACCAATAAAATTAAGCAACGTCCCATGGGGACGTTCGCCTCCCAATCTAAATAAATTTGCAGCTTGCTGTTCTATTTGTCGAAAAGTATGGTACGCGGTAATGGTGACAGGTAAATCAATAGCTCGCCCTTCACTTGTGCAGAACAAACCACGAGAAGCGTCCAATCGAGGCAACGGTGTCTGTAGCAATCTATCTTGTGACGCTAAAGTATATACGGAATTAGGCAAACAAGCGCCAAAAATCCATTCTGCGCCCATTTCAATGACTGCATCACCAAGCCAACACGAATGAATGCGTCCACCAGGCCTGTAACAAATTATTAACGTACAATTACATGGTTACATCCAGCAATTAGAGCCGGAGTATGTATTAATTAATTTAGTTACCGTTCTTTGGCTTCTAACACTACGAAGTTGCGGATTCCACACTGGGTTAGTCGATGTGCTGCAGAAAGCCCAGCCATGCCCGCGCCCACAATGATGACACGCGGTTCTCTACAGGTCGGGTTAATACTGCAAGAATCCATGATGCACTGTTCCTGGCCTGTTGCGCTCACGGCGCTGCTTAATTTCTTGCATAATGTCTGAGGTATTCTTACTAACTTCGCTAGTTCTTCTGTATTTAGATATTTTAGAGTAACAACAAAACCTTGCGGTAGCAAAGTTTTCACTCGTGATAATTTCATTTTGATCCAAACGTAATAATTTTAAATACTCTTTAAAGGCATCTGGACAAATGTAACACACTACCTAATTTTGTAATTATTCATAAAATATGTCTGTTTAATAATATGACGTAGATGACTTAGTCAAAGAGGACAACCTAACAGAAGGTGGTATAGGTGTTTTTATTTAACAGAGTATATGTGGCCTGATTGTAAGCATTTCATTTCTAGATAATTTTCTGAGATTAAAACGTTCATAAAATGATTTTGCCTGACCTACTTTAGAAAAAAAACAGTAACAACATAAACGTTATGTTAACCGATGATTACGATATTAAATATATTACTTTTGAATCATAACTTAAATGATTTATTCTATACATATATATGCAGGTATGTATCTAAGTAGGCTTAAGTATTGGACTGGAAACAGCTTTGTGTAAAGGGAAGGTTTTATATCAAAAACCGTGGAGCAAAATAAAATCCTTTCAGGTACAGGTATATTTTATTTGAATTAACGACTTAATTCTAAATTGTCCTAAACAATTATTTGTAAATATAATATTTTCATATAAATAGGTAAGATTTAAAATACGAGAACGAGATGAAAGCACAGCATGCTATCAATAAATATGACTAATACATAGTTACAACAGTTCAAATATTATGGTCTGATTACGATGTCGGTACGATTTAAACGATTTTATATTATTCTAGGATTACAATCTTAAATAAATATAGCGAATGTGATATTTGATTATTGTATCGTAATATTATCACGAACGTCACGAAGTAATAATATCTTTGTAGTAAAGACTAAAGAACGTAGACTACAATATATTACTGCTTCATCAGTATATCCACTACTGTCTACAACTTTAAAATTTACTTCTCTCGAAGTACTTCGTCAGCAGAAGTTTTAATTTCTTCCCAGGACAACTGTATATCGCTGTCCTCAGTATAACGAGAACATATCGCTAATCTCAGAAAGTAAATATCGTCTATTTTAGACGGGACCAAGTGGATCTTACCGCGACCATTGATGCGCCGAAGGAGCGCTTCGTTGATTTCATTGTCGCCCTTAAGCCTAAAGCAAACGAGGCCCATCGTTACCTCCTCGAATATTTCGAACCTCTCGTCGGACGAGCACAACTTTTCAAAAAGATGGGCTAGTGCGATATGCTTCCTGATGAATTTCTGCAAATTCTCGACGCCAAAAAGCCGAAGGACGAACCACAACTTCAACGAGCGGAACCTGCGACCGAGAGGAATCTGCCAATGGCGATAATCGGGGGCCGAGCCTTGCTGGTCGTATTTCAGGTAGAGAGGATCGACGTTAAAGGCGTCGACGATCCAACGGGGTTGCTTGAGCCACAATGCGGAGCAGTCGAAATTGACGAGCAGCCACTTATGTGGGTTGAAATTGAAGGAGTCCGCCTTCTCGATGCCCTTCATGAGGTAACGGTACTCGGGGCAGATGAAGGCGGATCCGGCGTATGCCGCGTCCACGTGCAGCCACACGCTGTGCGCGCCGCAAACGTCGCCGAGCTCGTCCAGAGCGTCGAAAGCGCACGAAGACGTCGTCCCCAGGGTTGCCACTACCTGTGAATCAATATTGTTTTATTAAAACTAAAAGTTTTAGCATTGGGAACGAAGTTCCTTATTATTTATTATCGAAACTCATATATTACTATCGGTATAGGATAAATCCCAGAGGCTCTCGATTTGCTGCAGTAAATTGACAACCTGGACACATGTTTAAAGATTTTTGAGATGTTTGGAATGTTATAGTCATCTTTATGAGCAGATTTCTTGACACTTTGTTTTGAATCACATCTTTTATAATCGTAATGGTCCCTACTTATAATAGAAAAAGCTATTAAAGACCAATTAGAACCGGGCGTACTGAATAACTCGAACCTAAGTCTCTGGCCAAAGTCCTAAAATGTTTCTGTACTTCCTACTGTAGCAAGTTTCTGAGCAGAACAAAGATATTAATGAAGGGTTCAACCATCAGCGATTCTGCCATTAAGCGGTATATGTGAATGGAGCACACTCGCGAGCGCTACAAGGAGAAGAGCTACTAACGAAGAAGGGGATGAGTCCGTTTTTCTTGTCGTCCTCGATGGCGTCGCGCAGCGCGTCGCCGCGCAGGCGGTGACGACCGTCGGGCGCCAGCGAGCGCAGCGTCACGCCGCCCAGCAGCCCCGCGCGTTCCACCGACGAGTGCGCTTGTTCTGCAAATCATTTCAGCATCTATATATAGTAGAAACTCGATTATCCGCACCTCAATTGTACGGATTCGAGATTATCTCGATTGCTAACAATTTTTTTGGAATTTTGAATTTTGAATAACCACCCAAGTTAAGTATTAAACTTTATCAATACCATGGTGACTTTGATTATATAAAAAACTTGAAAACGTTGAAAATGTTTGCACAAGTGGAAACAGAGAGCATAGTGTATACTTTATACAAATCCACTTACTGTTACAATAACCTACAAGTTTGGAAAGAATATCCGTGTCACTCCATTCGGGGTGCTGTTCCTTCACTTTATGCATCATCCTAGACTTGGCGCCCAGGAGTGCGACGAGCGTAGCCTCGCTGGCGGTGCCCTGAATCACTCCGCCGCCCTCGCCGCCTGAGCGCGCCAGGAACGTCTCGGGCAGGCCCAGCATCTGACCCAGCCAGTCCAGCATAACCACTTCCAGCTCAGTGCACGCGGGGCTGGCGATCTGCAAATCGATCAATTGGTCTAAGATTAAAATTACATTATTAGACCACTATAATATATATGACTTTCTTTACTTTCATTTGACTAAAGTAATATAGTTATGACAGGTATGGTTTATGAATCACCTAACAATATAATATTAATGTACCGCTTGCTCTTTCGAGCTCAAAGCCAAAAATACATATATAAAAAATGTACAGATTATCCGCCGAGAGAAGTTACTGTTGAAATATGATTAATTTTCACTTCATATCATATATTATAATGACTTTTATGAAAGTAAAATAAACGAAAACCGTTTGTCAGGTACATAATCGGTCAAAATTCTTAATCTCTGCCTACCCCTGTGAGAAATGAGAGAGACTCTATGTATGTACGATAAGAATCATAATTACTAAGCGAGTGACATTGTACGGATTTGTTTACTTAAAAAAAACAAACGTTCCTCCATTATTATTTCCTAAACAGTATGGCAACTGTTACCTAAACATTTGCCTCAGTAATCATAAAACAATCGAATATACCGCTGACACAGCTGTATGAGGTAGATACCGCGTGACACGTAACGTACCACGACATGGAACATTTGCGAGTTGATGTCCCTATCCTATGATTGAGCATCAAATGATCATTCACCGGCCTGGGTATATCAAATACCAAGAAGTGTAGTGACCAGCTCTCAGAAATTTATCACTATAATATTATTAGTCGGATTTACAAAAGAAAATAAGATTTAATTAGTGCCGGAGCACTAACAAATATCCGAATATAGGAAATAGAACTACAACTACTACTACTTACTACTAAAACATTACTTGTTCAATGGCAATGCTGATAACAACAAAGTGAATCTCCCGTTTCTCATAAGGGGCCAGTGTGATGAAGTTATAATAACTATGACAATACATAAGTTATGATAAAAACTTAATTAATTACCAACGTATATCCGCGTGCGGGACTGGTTTTCCTTGTTCGCGTTTTAGTAATTGTAACATTGACAGTGGCATTGAGAAGTATGCCTGGCTCTCGTGACATTATTTTGCGGTTTGCGGTGTAGGTCAGTGGGACTTGTGAACACACCTGTATTTTATATTTCATTCATGCTTTGTACAAAACATGTAGCAACAACAAATTGAACCATTGAAGAGTTACGTTTGAGGAGTTATGAATGAATTTTCCATAGTCTCCTGCGTCGAATCGGTTCCTCGAAAGATACAAAGAGCAGGTAGTCTAGCATACTAATGACACGGGAAATATAGACTGAGATTAACACATAATATATGATCTAGAATATAGGCATCTCTACATGACCGTCGCCTTGACTACCATCAACACTTACAGTTATTAATAGCTCAATAAAATTGTTTTGAGTAACAAAAATTTTCGAAATTCGTTTTTGCGCCGTGAACTTCTTACCCAACTGAAGCCGATGCAAGCGATGGCACCACTCAACATGTCAGCGACGATGGCGGGGTAGGAGTTGGCGGTAGGGAAGTACGCGTGGAAGCGTGGAGAGTGCCAGTGGGTGACACCGGACATGACGACGCGCTCGATATCCGCCATCACCGCGGTCCAGGGCTCCGCTTTATCGGGCGCTTGTTCTGGCACCAGAGGGCGCAGATAGCCCGGCTTTACTGATGGCACCACTTGTCTGAAATCACATTTCATATAACATAAGGAATATCTAAATCTATGAAAAATAACAGTAGGTATCCACCTACTCTTCCAAAACTCCCAGTACTTTGGTTGATAAAAAATAAGTGATATTTTGTCGGTGTTTAGATATATCGTTTCGTTTACGTAAGAACTAAGTATTTGATCGAAAATTATATATACCTGCCTACATTGAAAAAAAAAATTAAACGTCCTCTTCCGTGCAATTATTTTAACTTACCTGTCCATAAGCTTTATTACTACTATACGAAGAGTTACTATAATTTTCCTACGTTAGCTAAGTGTTCCTTAAGTAGTTAATATTTTTCTTTATTTTTAATATACAATTACCTAAATCAAGATGCCTGTGATATAACATTGTATTTGTCAATATTTTATTGTATTTTAACCTTACTATTTTAAGCTTACCTATCTCTTATGTTTTCCAAGTATTCCGCTATGTAGTCAGCCATAGCTTTGGCAAAATCCTTGAATTCTGGCGCTTCCATTGCCCCTGTAAAAAACATTTTATTAAAATAACTTTCATAGAAACAAATTATTTTGGAATTCAGCTAAGCATTAAACGATTCACGTAAGCAATGTAGGTATTATCAAATAGTGTGACAAAAGAACAAATATAGCCCTTAAAACTTAATAAATGACATTAATATAATGAGATATAAAACTTAATCTAATTACTTAATTAAATTACTTAGTAACAATTTTTTAGGTAATATCGTGTAATGCCAGAAAATTGTATATAAATAGGTACATGTACATAATATAACACGTAGGTACCCCAGATGCTCCCTTTACAATAAGTAATAGTAAGGCAGCATATTATAGGCAAATAATGATGATATTTACTATTTACACACATATCTACAAGTTTGTTATCATATTTTGAATTGGCCTGCCAGAACTAGTTTTTAATTAACCTTTTATTGTACCAACGCATCAATTCGTGTCTTTGATTAACTTTTCCACTACATTTTGAGATTGATATTATTATTTTCCTAACCTATCAAGCAAATCCGACACGGTTTTTTTATTTTTCGCGCTTCCCGCAAGATGGCTGCCGTTTTTTTTATATAGGTACTTACAATAATTAATCAATATTATACATAATGAATGTTTTGAAATTAGTCATTCCTTTACAATTAGGTTGTGACAACATTGTTTTACAAAAAATAAACCTTACCTACATATATATTTATTTAAGTAGGTATAAGTCCGGTAAGTGTATGTACGGATTATGAATAAAAAACACTGTGGGTACAATTAACAACCTTAGCTGTAGCCCTCCCATGAAACATATCTACACATTGTATTCACGCTATATCTACACACTAACAAAATCCTTAATATTTTACACATAACTCCTGTAACATTTTTTTTCTTATGATACCCAAATACGTTTATTTCATTTCAACAATTAGTAAATACCATACACGACAATATACTTATGTAGGTACGTTATTAATAAGTTTGTATCAAACTAATAAGTAGGTAAAGCGCTACAATACAATTTGATATTTATACTAATTCAAAGTAGGTACAAAAATATATCTCAGAACAATTAATAAAGCAGTACACATAAAGCAACAGACTATAACATAATAAAAACAAGACAATTATAAAAACTAGTTATGCAACATAAATAAATCAAAATAAAACCAAAAATGATCGGAATAAAATTGCTCATTTGCCACAAACCGTATTCTAACTTCAGGTCCTGTTCCATCGCAGTTCTACCTAGAATAGGGATTATTATGAGTTTTGTTTACTTTAGAATTAAAATTAGGAAGCCTCAATAGATGCCTTAATATTAGTTTTTAATTGATAGATTCTACCGCCGACGGTTATTTGATTGACAGGAAAGCCCATGTTTGCGTAATACGTATACCAAATTAAGTAAATTGTAGTTTTCCAACTGCCAGGGTTCGACCTTAAAGTAATAACGGTGCGACACAAGTAACTATGACTGTAAACTTTTTAACAACCTGTTGCGGTACGCTGTCTCTCCAGGGTCTCGCACTCAACTGAAAGAAGCCTGGAGCATAATCCACCGCGTCGTTTCAGTTTTAGTGTGCATTAGCGGAAATACAAATTAGTGGCTAATCGGTTCATTAACTTAGGGACAATAATTATATTAACTTCGTTGGTAATATGGTCGTAATCGTTCCTCCGACGTAAAATAAGTATTATTATTTAACTACATAAAACAATCGAAATCCACTACTTAACTTGCATTCCGAATAGTGCATGAGCTTGTGAAAATTCAGCAGTAGCGGTATCACCAATCGAAGTGTCGCAGTCGTACGCGGCCAGCATTGCTTAATGTTACGTACAGTTCGTTTGCAATTTGCTTCGTTTCGCGGGGTTGTAACTGATTCCAAGATGTTTTTAGATGACTGCTAGGTTTTACAAAAATAATCTTGTTGGCATACATTTCGCGATGCAGTAGGTGCGCTATTTATGAGTAGGTACTATATATTGATTTCCGATTTACGTAGTATACCTACTACAAAAATTATCAACAGATGTACCATCATTTTCATATTTCATTATTTTCATAGGTAGATAACCTAACCTTACATGTAACGTGGTATTATCGCGACAATCAAGTAAGCATCGCTGGAGTAACAAAATTTTATAATTCCACGTTCAATGTCGAGAGAGCGGTGCGCCGAGCGGTGCTTGCACAACCTTCCCGGCGAGCAAGTGGTGCGAGGTTACTGCGGGATCTGGCCAGCGCCATATAAATATTCAATGGCTATTTTATATCATGCTCAAAAGTATGGCTATAGACTGATTGTTTGTGGGTAACCCAAACTAAACTTAGCCTTAATTTTTAAAGTGAAACTTCTATGCTGATCTGTCGTAATTGCTGAACTGGACCCTTCACCAAAACGCAGAAACGCATGCACTATCTCTAAGATAATTAATTACTTTCCATAGGCGCACGGAGAACAGAGATATTATACCTTCCAAAATTCCAAAATATGCATAACGTTAAATAAAGTGAGTAATTAAACCAACAGATCATAATTCAACAAAACGGCATATAACAAGACATAGAATCATTTGCGAGTGAGCACTAAAAACAATGTGCTCTGTATAATTTTACCCTTGACTTGTAGGTAAAGCAGATTACACGCAATCTTGCGTTTGAAAATTTAGCATTACGGAGAATTCTGACGACCCCGTAATTTAACATTCATTAACACAGTTCCATCAAGACTATAGCGATTATTTCTAAAAAGAAGGGCAATAGAATAAATAACTCTTTTAAGGCTTTAAAAGCAAAAAATGTGAGTCGGTTATTACAACATTAGTCTAGACGCCATTTTTGGCGAAGGTAATTTAATTATTTTAGTAAATACAACCGAATTATTATAAGTAATATTTTGTTATTTAATTACTGACTCGCGTTTCATTAAAGATTAAATAAAAGGGCAATGTAGAGCGGTAATTTCAAAATATGTACCGCCTCTAAAAAACTCTGTTATTCTTTCACTGAAATTGCATTCCCACTTAAATATTAAATGGGTATGATGTAATAGTTAGGTATACATGGTTCATTCAGAATACTGAATTATATATGTTGATACCATAAGACTTAAGTATAGAAATTTTAACATTTCTAACTTGCCCCATCCATTTTATCTTTATTGTTTATTTTTTTACTTATTTACACTTTATTGTAACCTAAGAGATGACAATCTAACAAAGGGCGATGATTTTTTTAAATCTATAGGTATATTGTAATTTTAACATACGGCTTATATATACAATTTTATATATCAGCCGCCAAAAAAGGTATTACCATATAAACTTTTAAACTCCATATAACCTACTCACGGGCGGAATTCTAAAATCGTATCTTAGTAAGTACGTGCAAGTTGCAGCACAGAAGGAACCTACTATCCAATTAGCCTGTGCGATGTTGAAGTCAGTATGTCAGTCAACAAATTTCGTTTATAGATAACGAATAAATGCAAAAATACCCGCACATCTCCATACTACACAGTTTGGAAATTTAAAATATGCAAAGGTAATGCCCCGATTTCTTGAGTTTACAAAAGGAAAACGACAAGTAACAGCAGGTAATTCCAAATACTGTGAGAGACATACCCGGCGAACGGGAAATTCCCCGCCTCTAATGAAGAATGTACCAAGACAATATTATAAAACTTATATTTAACGACGTTTCGTTTTCCTTATAGTTAACATCGTCATTATAAGTTCCAATTTTTTAAAATTACATTTATCCATATAAGTTAATCCAATACAATTAAGCAAAGACAGTTACAATATTAAATATATTTAAATGTTCTCTTATGACGATGTCGGCGGTACAACATGCTAATCGATTTGGATAGAGTTTACGGAGCGGCAAGACTTAATTTAAACTCTGCATGAGATGAAACTGTAAACGAAAATGGAGTCAGTGATTCGTTTAGAAATACACAATTTTCAAATTCTATTAATGTTTTAAACTGCTGCTGTTCGTGTAATAAAATAATACTTGGTGATTATTTCACGGACGACACTGTAATTATTATAGCGTTCTTTATTTTATATTGTCAATTGTACAGTACGAGCTCAGAGTACCTAAATGAGATCAAGTGCGATTATTTTAAAATAGACATATTGTTATTTAATACATTTATCGTATCATATGCTTTGACAAGGTTGAGGTCATGTACCTACTGAAATCGAAAGTTAGTATTTTAATCAGTTATCTAAAAGTAACCGAAAAAAAATATGTCAAGGTTTTGTACAAAATGTAAACCTGGAAAATTATCATATATTTATATTTTTTCAATGTATATTCGATCTATATTGTAATGATTGGAAGAATGTCATCTAAAATCCTCTACAATTTTGTCCTCTGAGAGCGAGTTCGAACGTACAAAAATACGGGCTGAGATTAGAATATTGAAATTTTATTACTTGAGATGCGGATATAATTTTAGTTTCAATTGAACAATTTCAGATCTTTTTGTTTATAGGGACATTGTAAACCAATACTTTCTTTAGTTTGTTGTTTAACTCTCTAGAATTTGCTTGGAATAATTATTACGGGTTACGGAATACCGCAAAATATATTTCCACTTATCCTATATTTAATGAGTATGTATAATAAATATAGTATGTATGTATTTCCCTATGCTTCATTTACCAGAATAACAACGAAACTTTAGTAAAAAGTCAAGTACTGACATCATAGTATTTAGTTTTAATTAAATAAGTTTTTATACAATTAGCATAACTACAGATATGCATACACAACAAGAATAATATTACACCTTCCAATCAGCTTAGAACAAGAACAGGATTATTACCTACACCTAGCAGTTTCAAGGACTTACAATTAAATTTGAAACGGTGACACTTGATCCAAACTGAGTGCACAAATCAAAGGCCGAACTTCATAATAGTATAATTAACTACTTACCAGGGTGTGTATGCCGGCTTCAAAAAAAAATTATTCCACTAAAAATGGCTTAGTCTTATCACAGATTTCGGTTGTATTTAAGTCAGCAAAAATATTGTTGATTCTTAATTGATCTGTTGTAATCAATCTCAGTGAATCACGGTACGTTGCGCTGACAACCTCTCTCACACTACGCCCGCCGCCGCCAAGCGCACCGCTTTATATACGAGTGGTAGCGCACGGGAGAACAGAAGCGTTATATAGAAGACTGTATACCTAAGCTGACTCCATTTAAGAGATTAACCACGGTAGACGAGGCGAATAAAATGATTCCCAAGTAATCGTTAAGCTGCCCCTTCAATATTCTCTATCATTCGAACACAGTTTGAAACAGTGCTATGTTAACATAAAATACTTACAAGAGCCTTTTTGTGTACTATTTTCTAGTATGTCCTTTATAGCTATGAAATCCATACTAAGAACTAAGAATACTCGAGGCTAACGTTTTAAAAAAAATGTAACTGGCTGTGCAGTCCTTTTTATTTTCTACTACTGGGCACGGGGCTCTCCCGCGACATTGAGTGGCCCGAAGTGTAATCCACCACGGTTTTCCATTGCGGTTATTCGAAAATATCAGCGTATACAATATATTACTATATAGTTACCAATAGTGACTGACCCGTCTTTATGATGATTTTAAATGGAATTATTTAATGACTCTATATCTCGTATGATCCAAATTGAGTTTACGTTACATTGTATAAAATACATAAATATACTTTGACTCTATTTAAAGATGTACCTACTTCTATAATCTTAAACATATATCATCTTTAACATGTATAATCTGAAACATATATAATCTTTAATATATAGAATCTTAAACATATATAATCTTAAACATATATAATCTTTTACATCTATCTATTTCAGTGTGACCCACGTATCGCCCACTATTCGCACAATATATCAAGTAGGACGGGAACAGGGAGACCGCCCGCCGGGTGTCTACGTCCTTCGTGGCGCAGAGAGAATTGAATCAATTGTCCCTAGAAGCGACGCCTTATGAAAATCTGGCGGAAAATGTATTTTATCCGTAAAAGTCCCCTTGAGACAACTTTTTATTGGTTTTGTTTGAAAGAAATTCTGCGCAGAGTATTAGTTTGAATTAAAATATATAAGTATCGCATATAACATATTTATGTACGTTTGTATTTTGCATTTGAATTGCCTTAAAAACATTTTTTTTTCCTATAACTTGAAAAATTGCCTACCTTTGTTACGGTTTAAAAATTATCTGTAAGTGATACTATCGATGAGGGGGGAGAGGGGGTGCGTAGAAAATATACCTCTGCGCTATTTGGATGGGGATCACCAGCGAAGCGCACCGATATTCTCTTATTGACACAGCTACCTTTTTTGGCTCTACTTGAGAGAGAAAAATTTTCTCATCTCGTAGCAGACGGTGCTGAAGCGGTATGCGGCCACGCTATCGCTGGCTGGATGGTAAAAGCGCTCAGTTTGGCCGCTTGTAGCTCATTTTATTTACCTCTTACTAACGACAGGAGACACCGTAAATGGTATTATAACGTCTGTGACAGATGCAACCTAACCTTACCTAATATATAATATTTAAATATTCAGCACGTAGGTACTTATTTTTACTCGACTAAAGTTTGACAATACTCTACACACTTTTCACAAACACCGTGTCAATACTTGTCTAAATAAATACGTGTATAAATCTACTCTTTTGCATTAGCAGAATCTATAGAACTTGTCTACCCTTATATTTGCAATGAAGACACGTATTAAATATTCGATACGCACAGATGGCATACCTACAGGTGATAAGGAAATTTTCTTTACTTTTAGATAAGATATCAGATTAGCGCAATGTCAATCACTTATTACTTACTATATTGAATATTAATTTTTTGAAAAATTATCTCAGACATCACAATATTTTAAATAAAATTAATCGCTACGATATGAAATGTCATCGGTTATAACTCGTTGCCTTTCAGCGCGAAAGCTACCGTACATATAGCTCCACTCTATCAAAAGCTTTAGAAGTGTAATTACCCGCAATGACGTAGGCTCGCCTGCTTTTGACTAGGAGAGCCGGACATAGGGTGAGGTGGGTGAGGGTGTGAGGGTGTGAGGTGGTTCACATCCGCTCAGTCGCCATGGTAACACCCGATAGAAAGGAGGTTGCAACAAGTGGATTTTATCACTGAATATATTTATTGTGCTAAAATCACGTAGCCTGTTAAGTAGAGTGGAAAAGCTTACGTCCCTTAATATATGTATATAGGTAAGGAGTATTTAGGAGTATGAATTTTTGCCGTCATTCTTTTCTCGCTTACCAAAATTAAATTAATTGAATTAGAATCACATAGTCGGTGATACAATAAACAGTAATCACATAGTGAAAGTGCAATACCAAGCAAGGTTACCTAAACAAGAATTTGTATACGTAGCTAGTAATTGCATAACTCAAAAAATTCAAAATCAAGTTTTCTATCACATAACGCGGTTACTATTAGATACTTATACGTTCGCATAAGTTTGTAGAACCCTAAAATGTATATTCAACTATGAAAGCAATTTTTGCAACCGTCGTGCTGAAATGATCGTATAAAAATACCTTATACAAAGAATCCATACTTTGATCGTTGTTATGTTACTTATGTATGAATTTTAACTTATTAGATATATGTGGTGAGAACATTCGACCCATCTTGAAAATTAGGTATACCGGGATGTAAATGAAATTGATAATGGGTATCAACTTACTGTAATGTGATGTCCCAAAACTATGGCTGAAAATATCCGTTTAGCAAAACTTAAAATGGCATTCAGAAAAATTTTAACTTACAATATCATTACTACTACTTAAACAATAAAAAAGAGGAGTAACGTAAATCGTAACGCCTAATTACTCTGAAGCACAAAGTTATGGTTATATAAATTTTTATCTTATAAAAAGTATTATAATATTGTATAGAGAAGCGGTAACATTTTTATCCAGTTCATGTTTTTTGCAGACGCTTCTCAAGAGAAATTACGAATTTTATAGTCATACCCCAGTAAAGCGCACTAGGTTGAAGACTACAAGTATTGCGTATAGTATGATAACAATCTATGATATTGTAGTACCATACCTTGTTTAAACAGTATAATTGTTAACGTTCTTTATTTATTAACTTACAAATGTTAATACAGAACAGAATTTTTTGTATTATATATAATTGGCTCTATACAACTTAAGATTCAGCACAACAGATAATATATTATTATTTGACAAACTGTCATTCTTCTTTGATCACCCTAACCATATTTTTGCTCTACATCCCTCTACCGGTTCATATTAATCTATGCCTCTGTCTTTTCGTCGACGACGATAAGAAAGTTTAGGTTCAAAGTCTGGTTTCGAAATTACTTAATTTTTAGTTCTTAAAAGTTTAATTGTTATAGTTTTGAGTTAATTTACTTGTTCAATATGTCGAACAGCAAAATGTTAAACGCCTTAAAGTTTTTGAGAAGTCGTAATAACGTAAAATTTCTAAATAGTAAGTACTTATTGAAATTAAAACTGCGGGTCGGCTGACTAAACTTTAAAAAAGCGATGGCTAATGAACTTTGCACGTTACATGTATTGATAGATGTATGCTATTTTTCAAAATATATTTTTTTAACAATAATCACTTTAAATATTCACATTTTCTTATCTAGATGTGCACAGTAGATCTTATGCAGTTGCTGGTACTCAAGTTCATACAAAATGTAAATTAGTCAATGGAGTTTATGTTATTACATTGGATTCACCAAATGTTAAGGTAAGCTGAACCCAAACTTTATTCACTGTTAATTAATGCCCTTTTTGAAAAGCTACAAAATCTAAATATGTAACAATTCACTAAGTCTCTACATTTATATTTGAAATAATCATTATTATTGTCACTGCTCATAAAGCTGAAAATATATTATAATGAAATTCAAAGTACCAATAATTACAACAATCCATAATTGAAACATACTTATTGTGAGACAATTCCAATATTTTCAACTATTACGGAGATAGTATACCGACTAGCATAAGAAATATTATCTCTTCATTGCCTCACACACAACAGTGTATCCCCATTGTGGTTGAACTGAATGAGTAAAGCCATATCAATTATTTATTATTAATGTTATTGATTGAATAGTGTAAATGACAGAATGAGTAGAAAAATTATTTGTTTGTAATAGGTAGTTTTTAAGTATATATTACTGATTATTGACACCTGTAATGGCATCTATTGGCCGCCTTTATAAGCATGAATGTACGGTGTATGTAAATTTTTCGAATCACATGTTTTTAATGAGCACTATAAAATTATCCGCTAGGTCAATTCCTTAAATTTGGCTGTGATGGATGAGGTGAGGAATATTGTTAATGAGGTGGAATCCAATCCCGCTATCGAAGCTGCTGTAATAATATCTGCCAAGCCCGGTTGTTTCATTGCGGGAGCTGATATATCTATGATTGAAGCTTGCAAAACTAAGGAGGAAGTTGTGAAATTATCTAAAAGTGGTAAGTATTTTTTCATTTGCATATTGTTCTTACCATGAAAGTTTCTTACAGTGGGATGGCAGAAATTGCAACCCATGAATACTGAAATCACAGTGCTTCAATACACAGTTTAGTATAAATTTGTATGGTACAAAGGTTTCTAGTTCATAAAGTTTGTTGGAAACTTAAAATCTATCAAACCCTCAACAGTAGCAGTATTGTTCAACATATATCTAGTCTACTTATAACATATAATAGGAAGAAAGATCCAATGTTGCCATATTGAAAGATAATTTGTCTTATTATGCCAGCGCATCAGTACTATGAATGGTAACGCCTTCAATGTAATATATATTTAAATCAATAAGAATGTCTTGTATTTTTTATTTTACATACTAACAGTGCCCGCGCCTTTGTCCGCGTTTGACTTTAAATTGAAATTAAACTGGCCTAAGTTACTCGTTATTACATCTGATATCTCTCAGTGAAAGTCCCATCACAATCGCTCTAGCCGTTCCAGAAATGAGCCGGAACAAACGGACAGACAGACAGACAAAAATTGTAAAAAATGCTATTTTGGTATATGTACTGTGTATGCATTTAGTAAAAAGTGGTTATTTTAACATTACAACCAGGCACTCCAATTTATTTCTATAAATTATTTACTTGTATAGATAATTGTTAAGGTGCAATATTTTGTATGCAATTCCTTAGCAGATGACCCTCCATAACATGGGAAAAGGTACACGAAAATTACTTTCTGTCCAAAATATTAATTTCAACCACCATTCTCTATACTCACAGGATTTTTTTGTCTTTAACCTTGGACCATTCACAGTGGTAATACATGTAATACCAAAAAACACCATTTAATACAATACAAATATACTTTATAGCTCACCATAAAAGACAAAGTGACATACACAAGATGACTGAGTGAGATACAAATTAATATTATCTAATGAAGTATTTTCTTTTTAGGTCATGAAATTTTTCATAGGATTGAACAATCTCGTAAACCATATGTAGCAGCAGTTCAAGGAAGCTGTCTCGGAGGAGGCCTAGAAACAGCATTGGCCTGTGCCTATCGCATTGCTGTTAAAGACTCAAAAACTAACTTTGGTTTACCTGAAGTTATGCTCGGACTATTACCTGGGGGAGGTGGCACTATAAGGTTCTTACATTTTAATTTATATTCATCAAAGTGAATTAATGATGGTATTGGGATATGTACGGTGCAAGTAACAGAGTGATGCAAAATCTTCGTTTACATCAATTTTTCAGATTACCAAAACTCACATCGATTCCAACTACTTTAGACCTAGCACTTACTGGAAAGAATGTAAAAGCAGATAAGGCCAAGAAATTAGGCATTGTTGACTTATTGGTTTCTCCTCTTGGACCCGGTAAAAGCACTTTCGATTGCATGATATATTTTGAGTTTGTAAAGTAAAAATGTTTAACATTAACATAATCCACATTTACAGGATTGGGACAGCCAGCTGAGAACACTGCGAAATATTTGGAAAGTGTTGCAGTACAAGTAGCGAAAGATATTGCATCGGGCAAAATGAAAATAGATAGAACCAACAAGGGTTTAGTAGAAAAACTCACCGCTACAGCTATGCAATGGGACTTTGTCAAAAATATTGTTTTCAAAAAGGCCAAAGAACAAGTTATGAAGGCCTCTCGAGGACTGTACCCAGCACCCTTAAAGGTATATATATATATATATATATATATATATATATTGTCATTAAAAATATAAAGACTCCATAACAACAATGTGATCCATACACCTTCCATCTATGATTTCATCCTAGTTAAATTTCACGTTTTCATTTAATCTGAAAATGCACCACATCATAATTTTTTTTATGACTTCTCAGATTCTTGAAGTTGTCAGGACTGGGGTTGACAAAGGCCCTGTCATTGGATATGAAGCTGAGGCCCAAGGCTTTGGAGAACTAGCAATGACACCACAGAGCAAAGGCCTTATAGGACTTTTCAGAGGACAAACTGAATGCAAAAAGAATAGATTTGGAAAGTCACAAGTTGATGTAAAAACAGTAAGTCACTATATTAACTCATAATTACATGTAACAGATTGATTTAAATAGCTGTTCATAAACGACAAAAAAACTGGATTATTAGATATGTATTACTTTCAATATTGTAAGATTTTTTGATATGACCAGTCTTTGCAGTTCTTATATAAACTTCATATTTACAGATTGGAGTACTTGGAGCTGGTTTAATGGGTGCAGGTATTGTCCATGTATCCATTGACAAGGGATACCACGTTGTTATGAAGGATGCTACTAATGCTGGCCTGTATAGGGGAGTTGGTCAGATTCAGACTGGGCTGGGCAATGCAGTTAAACGGAAAAGGATCAGCTCGTATGTTTAATTATTCCATTATAATAATTTCCTTTTTATGAATTTGTATATTGCATCTTTAAAACATGCTCTGGATGGTTTTGAATCTTTTAAAATGAACCTGGAAAAGCCTGTGGCACTGACCTCGTGTTGAGGTGTTTCAGAGTCTTGGTAAAATTCAACTTCATCTGACTTCTCCTATATAGATGCAAACTTGCAAACACAATGCAAACATATAAGTACCATACATTATTCATGTGTACCTACTCTATATGCTTTTTATTTTGTTTTGTGTTCTCTTTCTGCCTTTTGACAAAACAAACAAAACACAATATAAGTTTCATATTGAACATCCTCCCCTAATAGGGATAGAAAGATTCTATGAAAATTTGTAGGTTTGGAAGTTATTCGCCTGAGAGATTTAATCCTGAAAGATTTACTTACTCTGTGGGCAATAAATATTACGCATTTTTGGTTTTGGGAAATTGAATATGTACACAAACAAGGTTGCCAGCAACAGCTCATCTTTGATATTCGTAATAGGTATGATATCAAGTACTCTCTGTAGGCATTGAGAAGTATGTTTTATTATTCACAGATTACAAAAGGATAAATTTTTGTCAAACATGCTGCCTACTTTAAGTTACGATAAGTTTAAGAATGCTGATTGTGTGATTGAAGCTGTGTTTGAAGATATCAATATTAAGCACAAAGTAATCAAGGAAATGGAGGCAGTGGTGCCCAAGCACTGCATTATCGCTACTAACACCAGCGCCATTCCTATTACGAAAATCGCTGCTGGTAGCAGCCGACCAGATAAAGTTATTGGTGAGTGGTATTGAAGAAACAATTGTACGTCATTATATGAAGTAAGAATTATCTCACTCATGAACAAGGCAAGACATATATATATATATATATATATATATATAAGAATATAGAATGAGGTATTTGGAAAGTTTGTATTTTATCTTAACAGGCATGCACTACTTCTCGCCGGTCGATAAAATGATGTTGTTGGAGATCATCCGGCACCCTGGCACCAGCGACGATACAGCGGCGGCGGCAGTGGCCGTGGGTTTGCGGCAGGGCAAGGTCGTCATCACCGTGGGCGACGGACCCGGCTTCTACACCACGCGTATTCTCTCTACCATGCTCAGCGAGGCCATACGGTATATTATTTGTACATTTTATTTTATTAAATAAGTTTTTATTTAACAAGATCTAACATCTGTAGGGAGACACCCTGAATCTGATAGAACACCGTAAGTATTATGTATTATGAATCATTAAGTTTAAGGTTGCTTTTATATCCAGGCTACTTCAAGAAGGTGTTGATCCAAAGGACTTGGACAACATGACGAAGACGTTCGGTTTCCCCGTAGGAGCCGCCACACTAGCAGACGAAGTCGGCATCGACGTAGGAGCTCACATCTCTGTGGATTTGTCCAAGGTTGGACAATGAAATGATAATAATATAGTAATTTTATCATGCATCAAATGGCAATATTCATAAAAAAACCTACCTATACGGTGGCTTTTTTGGTGATGTAACTTTGTTCTCAATTAATTTTTATATTATTTTTTGACAGCTGTAATCATACAAGTTAAAATTCTTTCTAATTAGGCTTTTGGAGACCGATTTTCTGGTGGTGACTTGAACATCATGCAAGATTTAGTCAAAGCTGGCTTTATGGGAAGAAAATCAGGCAAGGGCATTTATGTGTACGAGAAGGGCACAAAGAACCGAGATGTTAACCAAGATGTTATTCAGATGCTGAAGGCTAAATATTCTCTGGAGCCTCGCGGTGCAAACACGGTAGAAGATCAACAACTGCGAATGGTTTCCAGGTGATTTTTTGTGATATCCAAGATTGTTCCTTGCAATCCTTGAGTATCTGCATTCTAGATAGGTATTTCAACAATAGTCACTCACCGTAATCTTCATTAAATGAATACTGTATATTAATTTATTTTTATTGACAGAAATAAAAACTGTACAATTTAGTACTAAGTACATTGCTTTTATTAATTGATTTCAAGATGATTAATACTAATGGCTAACTACTATTTGGCTAATAAAGATGTTTAGATATGTAATATCCAGTTTCAGTTCATTCAGTTTTGAATCAATTTATATTTTTGATAAGATACATCAGTTCATTGTAATGTCATTTGTAATACAGATTTGTAAATGAAGCAGTATTGTCACTGGAAGAGAAAATCTTGCACAGCCCATTGGAAGGAGATGTTGGTGCAGTGTTTGGACTTGGTTTCCCTCCGTTCACTGGTGGACCTTTCAGGTGAAAATCAATTGGCTATGTCTTACTAAATAGCACAATAAAACTATACAAAAAATTCTGATAAGATTCGTTTTGTGATCTTGTGTTTGTGGTGTGTGTGGTGAGTTGGTGAGATCCTCCAAGTTAAACTTTAGGTTGTAGTTTCAATTCCTACTCGGAACAAATATTTGTCTGATTAGCGAATTAGTTTGTACTGTGTCTAGGTGTATGAACAATATCTATATTTATATTACTATAATACTTTATCATATTATATAATTAGATTATAGTCATATCTCAATGTAGATTGGGCCTACTTTGAATTTAAATAGTTGTGTAATTGTATTGTGTCATTTTATCTAGTACATAAGATATAACCTTATATTACATGATGATGACATAATTTATTTTATTATAGATGGGTCGACCAATTTGGTGCTGACAATCTTGTGAAGAAAATGGAAGAGTTCCAAGGTCTGTACGGAGCACCATTCAAACCAGCCCAGACTCTTATAGACATGGCAAAAGACCCTAGCAAGAAATTCCATAAGAATTAATGTCATGAATTTTGCATTTGACTGTTTTATTCTGCAATTTAAAGAGTTTTAGAATGTTTTTGTTATGTCCATAGGATTTTAGGTCTGCTGAAAGTAACGATTATATACAAAAACCGATATTAATGTACAGAAACTATTTAATAATACTTGCATTGATAAAAATATCACATCGTGGATTAAGCTGTAAGAAGTATTACAAGTAGAGAACATAATACAAATTGATGAATTGTTTTCTGAATAATACTAATTATTTATAGCCTTGCATAAGTGGAGTAAATGTAACATTATTCTATTAAGTATAAGTGACAATATTTTTCTAAGCTTTTATGAAGATTTATTTAGGTTTAGATATTTATTTAGATTGTTCTATTTATAATAGTTATAATTTATCATTACCTGCTGAAAAACTGTGTCAAAATATGTATCTTTGTCCAGTAAAACATATACTTATTTTTACAATTTGTTTTATTAATATTGCATAGGAAATATAAAACAGAATAGGAATGAAGAGCAAATTGAAGGTAATGTTGAAATGTTTTAAAAATATAGTCTCATTGTTCAAATTACCCCCTTTGCCACAGGAATAAAGATTAAAGGGCTAGAAAATAAGAGATAGTAAAGTAGATATAATTGCATGACAATATCTTCAATTGACTACCAACACTACAAATATTGTACATTACATATTAGACTGTGTTATGTGTATCACATTTACAATCAAATTAGATTAACAATTTTATAATGTCCCTGTTAACATTAAATAACTAAATTTCAATTTTCATGATTTATATGTACTTATCTACGTCATTATATGCATTTATTTATTAACTTTATGTAATAGTTTTTTATCAACTATTTCAGACACCTTTAAACAAGTTAAAACAAGTGGAGGAGCAAAGTACGGTATACAAATAAGCCTAAACACGTTTACTAGATCCAAATAGTGTAATAATTAATTATTAACATTATGTGAAGTAAATTGCATGTTTATTTAGCCATTGGCCACAGTAGGGATTTAAAAAATAATCGATTTTTATTTAAATCGATTATTATTTTCTTATAATCGATTTTATAATAATATTAATATTAAATCGATTATATAAATTACATGTTTCATTCTATTTTTTTATTTGATGTATATTTTAGTTTTTGAGACAATAAATTTGTCATTTTTTTGGAATGCTCATTATTTGATTTTTATTATAATTAGTAAAACGTTTAATAGTACTAAAATTTGTATCAATAAAGCTACTTGGTTTCCTAATTCCCTACCTTGAAATGTTAAGAAAACATTGCCTTTGATTTTTAGGTTTGAATTGATCATTTTTTTATTCATATAATTTCAGTTGATTTTTATTCTGGTAAATTATTAATATGAATCTCTTAGGATTATTATTGGAATATGAAAAGCATGTACTTCTATATAATACAAAAAAATCGATTCTTTCGGAAAATACGATTATTTATTGTTACATTAATCGATTTTTGACAAATCGGCTAATTTTGAATAAAGAAAAATCGATTATTAATTAATCGAATTTTTCCACTAATTCCATCCCTAGGCCACAGTCACATTTTTTCTATGTAACGAATTGACAAACGACAATGATGACTGCTAATGTCATTTTATAACATAATGTTGCAATATTTATTCTAATAACGATTTTCAAAGTCGATTCAGCTGATATAAACAAAATTATTGAGAGCACACAGTATTGAACTAAGTGAAAAAATATTTATTGGTACAGAATGGATAAAAATACTAAATAGTTATAGGTGTTAAACAGATTATAACTGTTATGATAAGATAATTAAATCACAAGATAATTGACGCGCGTCGGAATAAAACTTCTTTGTTACCACGTGTAAAGATGAACTATTTTCTTTTCACAAAGGTTCATATATATTAATTTATTTACGGGATGAAGGTTACTAGCAAAAGTGAACATAAATTTAAGCAAGATTAAGAGAAATTTAAGACCAACCCTAAAAGTTAGTGTAACCCTGTGTAAGCAATTTATATAATGGACGGAGCTTATGTGAGTTGATGAATAAAAATGGCCAATATAAATGCAGGTTAAAACATTGGCATATCGATATACTATTTTAATAAATTTCATTTCTGAAATCGATGTTTAAGCAAAATTATATCGATATTTCATCAATGGACAGTCGCAGTCGCATATGGTGCTTTGATTTATATTTTATAATTATCATTTGATAGAACATTATTTATAACATGATAAGATTTCAAGTATCAGACAGCTGTCGCACGTTATGACGTTAGACAGGTTTGAGAAAACATCAAACATTTACCTATTTTATTTAAGAAAAATTGTGATCGAACATATTTATCTATCCACTTATAATGAACCAAGGGTCCAAGAGAACGTGTCCGACATTTATCATTATATCATTAATATCATTAAACTTCAGCTTACATATGCTAGTAGCATTTGTATTTGTTGACAAGGTCTAACAATAAACTTTTTTCGTAAGTACCCTTATAATATAAAAATAAGTTCGAGGATATGTTTAACATGGTTATATAATAAAATATAAAATTAACAAAATCAATAATATCATAACACTGAAGTTTTTTTATTTACTTCTAAATTATGAAATATAAGTTATGTCAAATCTTTAAAAATTTATATTTCAGGTTTCTATCAACCTGCCCATATCTGTTTGCTGCATGTGGAACATAAGAAACTGTGATTTTTTATCATTTGAATTTAAATATAAATCTATAAAAATATTCCAATTTATTTAATAATATAACATGTTAATCAAAATTGAAAGGATTCAAAATGGGCCACTTAAAAGATTTACAGAACATATTTTTTATCTTATTCTTGTATTTTCGTTAGTACCAGGTTTTTTTTATTTTGAATTATGTGTAGTTTTGCCTACTGTATGCAAAGAATGGACTTTACAATACTGCATTCATTACATTTGTGCTACATTTTTGTTAATTAATATTGTAGGAAACCTAATATATGGCATGTTTACTAATACTAGCATTAAGGATAGATATTTAGGGACACCAGATGAAGAAAAATGGACATTGTGCCCATCATGTGAGTGCCTACGGCCACCTCGTTCATGGCATTGTAATATTTGCAATATATGTATCTTAAAAAGGGACCATCATTGTACATTTTTTGCATGTTGTGTTGGTTATTTTAACCATAGATATTTCATTTTTTTTACACTTTACATATTTGTGTCAATGTTATATTCTTTTTATTTTAACATGAAATTTCTAGCACTATTTGTCACATGGAACCATGGTCTAATATTGGCTAAATTCTTGTTTCCGCTTGCTAGTTTCGTTATAGATCTGGGTGAAGAAAGTCTATATGTGTTCTTGGTTGTGATCAATTTTGTTGTAGGAATATTTTCAGGTTTTCTATTCTTATATCATTTTAAAAATATATTGGATGGTCGAGTAACACCAGAAACTAAATGTGGCAAAAAAGGATTTTTATACAACAGAGGTTGGAAGTGTAATATTATTGAAGTATTTGGAACACGGTGGTATTTAACCTGGATATCTCCATTTATCATTAGCCCACTGCCAGTTAATGGTGTAGAATGGATTTCTGG
>DWDX01000028.1:0-50262 GCA_018245675.1 Agara michaeli | reverse complement strand
CACCGCAACCCGTCCTAAAGATTCGAGTTAAATCTACCAGAAGACATTTATTTATTCCTGATAACGATAATATCTTCAAGGGTAACTGAATACACTGAATGATTATTTATTTGATAACCTTGTGATGGAAATGTATTAACTGACGGGGATGAATTACTTTGCATTGAGATGTTATATATAACTGTGTATATATAGTTAAATATGATCTCAATGTTAAATAACTAGTACAGGCGACAACTTCCATTTACCATGAAGATTAAATAATCATTAAGTTAATAGGGTAAAATCCCTCATTAACTTAATGTAATAATATTGCAAATATAACAAGTTTGATATTCAATTACTACTAGGATCTACTAGGAGATTACTCATTTGATAGACATTAAAAAGTAAACATGTACTCCACAGATTTACCTGATACAGCAGAAATATTAAATAAGTTTATAAAAGAATCACTCAAAGTTAATATACCTATTGACCTTTGTTGAAATAGTAGACATTGTTTATGTCTTACAAAACAGTCCTTTACCTTTTAATCCAACGTGTACTCAGCGGTAATATGTTTCCCCGTCTGTTTATCCCATTACTTACAACGAATTATTCGAGACAAGAGCTGAAAGGCACATTCTAGGCAAGCGTGCTGCGTGATCCTATACTACGCCTTATTTACCATCAGGTGAGCACGCAATCAAACGCAAACGTTTTCGAAAAAGAAATTAGTTAAATTTTACAATTGATGAAATGAAATACTAAAAAATAAACTAGAAAACATTTACATGTGCTATTTGGCAACGGCAACTAGTTAAAAACACATTATAGGGGCAGTTAAAGTGCGGTGAGCCCCTGTTGCACATCGCCATGCGGTTTCCATTACAGAAGGTGTGCTTAACGCCATCAGCCGGTGACGTAATGGTCTCTGCAGCCATTAACGTACCCCGCTGTACACAGGCTTTTAGGTATTAGTCTCACTGCCAACAAGTATTACCAATCCAGATCCAAAAGTAACTAGTACTTCAACAACAAAGCATTCTTGGTCCAGTATAAAGACCGTAGAGATTAGAAAGTTTAGATACATTGGCAAGTATGTAAAGGAATAACATATTTGACGAAAGTAAATTTATTTTCGGTTAAAGGTTCGTACAAAGCTTGCAATGTTACAGTAGCTTTAGGCGCACAGTATTCTATTTTTTCAACATAAACTGTCATTTTTATTGTACCATGGGCATACCAGTTTATTATTCCCTTTTTTAGTTCCCATTATTACATTTATTGGTTTTATTCTATCATTGTTCGACGCACAGTAGCTTCAACAATTGTTGGCGGTGTACCGATTTTTAACGATAAATCATTTTCTTTTAATCAAACAGACATTTATAATACATATATGAAGCATGTTATTTGATAAAAATGTAATTAATAAATAAAATGTTTACAATTTACAATAATTGTTACGATAGAGTACAGAGGTAACACAAACTATAAGAAATTAAACAAGAGATTTTAACTAATATATTCAAATATCCGTTACTGAATAAAATGTAAGTATGCTCGCATGCGCAATTATGTGCATTAATTTGTAGTATGAATGTAAAAGTTGTGAATTTCCTCTTTGCATGTATAAGGTATGAACTTCATATTTGCGGTTCAACTTCTCGCCCGCCGCTCGCTACGAGAGCTGAATTTAGGCCTACATAATATTAAGTCTAACATATTCACCGGTGATAAGTGTAGGCTTATTCTATATTATCACTGAGAAATACAAGAAACGGAGACGGAATAGTGTAGGTAATGGCCGGAGTTATGGTTTTCGATTTAAGTGAATATGTCATTGTAAATAAAATATTTTCCAGATGTCCACAAAGTGCTAAGTGAGACGGAAGTATTGTGATATTGTTGTGAAGTGACAATGCGTATCGCGATGCGGACTATGAGAGTCCACGCGGTGGTGCCTTGGCTAGTGTTCCTGCTCCTCGGGCTTGAGTGCCAGGTTCAATCTCAGGTGGTGCAACAGAACTCTGCAGTGGATAGTTCATACAACTTTTACTACGAGCAGCCGTGCTGTACAGGCGCAGTGGCTAAAAACAAATATCATGTGCGACACAAAAGAGGTATGTTTATTATGCCGATATTTTTTGTTGACATTTCATGAATCACTTATAACCTGTTTAAAAGTATACAAATAAACTCTTTCGCATTCTTTACTTAAATATGATAAAGGTACATTAGGGACTATTAATTACATATGTTTTTTAAGTACGTTGAATTCTTTAAAGCGGCGTTGTAAAACTGTTTAGGTTTTTTTGTACAAAAAATGTAACGAAGTGCTGAGAATCATGAATCATGATAATGCAGAAAACGTTGACACTCACACATACAGACATCTGCGTGTGAGTGCGTTTGCTTGTGTGGGTATGTGTAATCTAAACTCTATTGCTAACACATTCACAAGGCGACGCTTTCAAGGGTACGTGATATGACGCGAGATAGATATATAGTTTTGTATATGCGAAAAAGGAACGGAACGTTTTCTTTTGTTTCATTGCCCTCCCTGATGATGTCGAGAGATTTTAATACAGTTGTATTTAATGTTTGCTCTGAAAGTTCGAAACGTATTTGAACCTACCGGCAAGTTCTGTCAACCATATTGGTATACGTTATATAACATTAATCATTTGCAGTAATTATATACATAGTTATGAATATCACAATATTAATTTGTTTTTTTTTACAGTATAAGTGTCTTAATAGTAGTGTAATAAACTATAAAAAACATAGAATGGATATTTTTTTATAGTACATATGTACATGTAATACATATCAAATTAATACTTACGCGTGTGTTTTATATGAATGACATGTTGTGACTGTTTAACATGTTTTCCGCAAATAGTTACAAATTCATACCTGTAAATATCTTTTTCATTTCAAATATATAAAATATAAATCTATGTATTTGTCCAGGGTTTCGTTGACGAGTGACTTCCTCCTATGGTAGCTTTGACACGTTTTAATAGTGTAGAAACATCAAAAAACAAAATAGTGGGTAACTAGTGACTGATAAACATAGCAGTTATTGAAAATATTAATGATATGTCCAGTCATTTTCATAAAGGAAGTGAAGACTAAGTAATTACTATCAATTTACTAATAGTTCGACACGTATCCAATACACAGAAAAAGTTTTTACGCAACCTTTATACGGCGGGACAAAAGGCAGACCCACAAGACGATACACAAAGCCCCGGTCGTATATAATTGACACAGTCAATTTGGGTAATAGTGCAATGAATAACATTGTATTTCAATGCCGTGTTTATCTGCATTGATCGCATTTAAAATATAAGCATTCCATTATAATACATATGTATGGTATCGAGAAAGCAAAAAATTCATTCAATATATAATTGTCTACTGACAATTGCTGAAGTGCTGGCAATTGCGGAGAAGCGCTGTAACACGGAATTTAAATCTCACGAAAACTTGTCATACGAGTCTAAAATTAAAAGTCTGTTTTCAATTTTGATATGTGCGGTATTTTTAAAATTGTTCGATAATATACCTACTGACACGTAGCTGAATCACAGAAAACGATCTTAATAAAATGCTTAGACATTCCATTATTTTATACAATCTGAATTAACTCACTCCTTAGAAGATTAACTTACGTGTATTTCAATAATACTTACACGTTCAATTTATCTGTGCCGCATTTTGTACAGAACTCATTTACTTATTTATATAAAAATTTCATTTGTCAAAGTCTAAGTATGCCTGTCGATATTTCTTATATACTAATAATTTAATAAGTAATGTATAATAATAATAATAGATGGAATGTTTTTAAAATGTTTCCTAAAATTTCGGAAATATAGCCTATGTTATATTTTACTTTATAAATTAACTTCATATGAGTGACTTTTAGTTTCTACGCCACTAAACGGGCGGAACGTCTAGTATAAAATAATAGTCGATAGTACGTTAGGCGCTCTTGAAGTCTTAGCTCTACATACTCTTAAGAATATATCAGGAGTGTTGCTTCGAGGTGGGAATAGGATCGGTGTTGATATCTACCGACCTCATTGAACGATGGCTGAAAAGTTTCATTTTATATATTTTCGTCAATCATTTATATTTTCATTCGAATCTGTTAATTTGCTTACTTAATCAGCGTTGATTTGATGTTGACCCGAGCTTAGATTTAAATACTTTTGCTTTACACATTACAATTTAATTTCGGCCGGGTCATGTGTGGTCAGTTGCTCCACAATATTAATGCGCAATTTACCATTTCCATTAAACTGCGGCTTTAAACAGTTTGCCCGAAGCTTAATGAATGTGGAAACTTGAATCATTAAGCCTCGTCACATTTAATGAAATCCGCTAATGCTTTCCGTCTGGTCCACTGTGGTCAAGACTAACTGTCACTAACTTTATGTGATAATGTAACTCATAATTATATAGTCAGGACGACGAACAGCAGATAATTATGAATGTACGTTATGTTGAATATTCGTTATTAAAGAAAAAATTACACTCGAACCTATTATTTGTTTATCGTTATAACTTATACAAAATGATAGTTACAAGGAATAATATTACATTATTTATTGTGTATAATATACGTACATTTCACGGCCAATCATTTGTTATTAACAGAATTAAACGTTGTAAAAACGAATGCGTCAGTCTGTTGACCATAATATTGCAGCTGAAAAAATTAACAACAAATAGTGTCGGGATTCGATGATTTAAAACTTCGGTTTTGTATAATCCTCCCTTTTCATACAGTCAGAGCGTACTTTCGAAATTCTAGACGCGCTCGTTATTTTTGGGGACATTTCTCATTTATAAAATATAAAGCAAATTTTCCCCTTTCGATTAATAATAGAAAAATATCAGGGATGCGAATTCGGAGCGCACGGCTCAGACGTCATCAAAAGTGTCAATCACTGAGGTTTGCGAATAGCGAAACCGATTATCGGGCGTATTAAGTCGGTTATTGTTATCGACAGCAGCGTTCCGTCCATCCGACCGTGAAGTAGATTAGGGACATCATATTATGCCATATTTTTGGCGTCAGCTGCACGCATCGCATGCAGGCCTCTATCGGGCGATTTTTAGTGAGACGCCTTGTTAAATTCTACTTCAGAATTCATTTATGCGCATCAATTTTGTTGAGTTGTCGTTTTATTTTATTTTAAATAAAGTTACATGTAACATGTGAAGTTACATCGCTAATTACGGGGGTTAAGCTTTGAGCGATAGGCAGGGTCGGGTTAAAGGGACAAATAAGTTTCGGACTATTCTTTGCTGGAAAGCGAGAGGATGGACAAATAGTGAGGCCAGGCTGTCATTAGCGGGGAATGTTTTGCTAAAGTTGCCCATAGCCAGCGTACATTAGTAGCCAGCTTAATAGCGCTTAATGAAAGGGTTTGGTCTCTGAGTGTATATATGTGTCTACGTACATATGTATTACGTTTGTATATATGTTTCCAAGAATATATGATAGCTCTCTGTCTGTTAAATTCATATAATGACTTTTATCACTGTCCACTATAAAATACTTACATGTATTATGTCTAGAAAGGCTAAATAAGGTAAAGTTAAAACAGTCAATTTATATCTGCAGCCTTAGTGTGTACGTTATAAAATATTCAATATAAAAATATAATAGGTAAGTATGTTTTTTTTCACAGACGTGATTCTAAAATTTACACGCGATCATAAACACGTGAAACAACTCACTGCAATACGCTGGATCACAAGCAAATATCCATGTTAGTGGCAAGCAAACAAAACGTGTGCGGAAAGATTTGAAAGAAAGAGCGCACTCAGCCGGACAAAAGTGGAAAGGGTAAAAAAACACACAATAAGTGAAGGAGGCAGGCCGGAGCACAACGTCCGGCGTAGTCTCAACTTGAAGCGCAAGTCGCTTTGACCGCTGACCACGCTCGGTTCAACCGCCCAACTTTTAAAATATATTGCTTACTCACACGCTTTTTACGTTTTCAAAGCGTAAAACGAGCCATTTTTATATCAAACAATGTCTTACAGCAATTTTCGACCCTAATTGTGCCATTGAAGATACGCGATTCTCAGGCCCGGAGGGAGATGACATTACTTATTTTAGACGCTGCCGTACCACAAAACATTTTGTTCGAAATTTGGTCACGTAGAGGTAAGGCGAAGGGTGTCCCATATCGCATCGCCTAGTATTGCGATTGTCCATTGTATTCTCACGAGACAAAGGGTTGAGGACGTTCGAAGAACCTTACCTTCGTCAAACCGCTTTTTGGAATCAAACGCGCAGGCATTTGCGGCTGATCAGTACACTTTATCTTATCCTCACTAGTGTTTACGGTTAAATGAATTCATACGATATTACTAAAGTCCTGAATGTTACTCCTGTATCATCATAATGAATTTTAACGAGTTAGGATTCTAATGTAATAAATAAATTACTGTAAAGGCTTTGAAGTGTTCTCGAATGTTAAGCGGAACCTTGGGGCCAGTTCGACAACTATAACATTTAACCTTACTCTTTTGAATTTCTTTTGCGTATGAAATGCTGTTATTTGTATTCAAAATTTATATGCCTCTGTTTCCTTTTCCTATTGTCCAACTACCTTTAAAGATTTTGCGATCGAAATATTCCAGGTTTCATATTAATCTACCGAAACAATACTTACCTTCATGTTAACGCAATTAAATATTTAATACCTTATTGATTTGATGTTGGCGTCGCGGCTTTGAAGAGCTGTGAGCTCAGTAAAGACTGAGCAGCGATTAACTTTTACTAAACCAGTAATTTTAATAAAAACACCAATAATAATCCGCAAGTTACATCGTATCGCAGTTATATGTACCTATTGTGACAGTTCAACAGAAACATTATTTTGCATTCTGACACGAAAGGTATCATCGTGATTATCTCGTTGAATGTAATTATTAAAATAAACAGCAGTTATATGTCCTGCATAATAAAGTAATTTATATGGGCCGTACATTTCTGACTTTTTGCAGATTGCGAACGAAACCATTCCGGAAAATTATGTTGATGAAATTACAATGATATCGTTCACATTCACGTGGGAAAACAATTAATGTACATAACACGCGATATGCAATACAAATGAAACCACTGACTCTGAATAACATACATTAATCAAGGTGATTGTTTATGTAAAATAAATATTGACACTGCAACAAAATGCAGTGTACCTACTTCGATTTCGGGTGTGTGACCGTGATGTGTTTGTGTCTGACTAGTTTCATAAGTTTTATGTATGTGTGTGTGTGTATGCCACAAATCGTATCATATTATATCGTAGTTGGGCACAACTATCTGTACGTACTCATTATGTAGCAACGTTATTTTTTTCTTATGCTTCTTATTCTTATGAGTCGAAAATGTCCCACTGACTACGTTTGTCTGGCAGACATCTCCTTGTCACTGAAAGGTTTAGTTTCTGTAGTAAAATAATTATAAACCACTGAGAAGACCGGTGTTTTTAAAATAGCAAAGCATGAAATTTCAAAACACGATCATTCTACCTCAGCCGTTGTTTTTGACAGACCGTTTTGAAATCGTATGGAAACAATAATTTCTATGGTTATATCTGTAAAGTAAGCTTTATCTCGATGAAAGTAAGTATACATTTGACAGATTATACCGCCACAATTACGTTGTTTTTACAAAAACGATTAAATATGTAAAGTTATTCATGTTTAATAACATTGAAGACTAGAACTACATTTAAATATGAGAGTTTTGTTATGATATGTTAACCGATATTAAGCAATAATGAGAACTGATGAAATTAATATAATCAAGTGTCACTATTCATAGTTTAGTTTTAATCCCAGATAATAAAAGCGTTTCTAGTGTAATGTAGACATTACGGGTACAGGTTTATTAGCGGAATTCGATTCATTAAATCACCCAACAATCACGTAACGCCGCAAGCGTAATTCCGTCGATAAGTTTCGTTAATGTGAAATGTTATTGCGAGCTAATTAATAAAATTATTTTAATTTTACATCGACCGGCATAAACGCATTATTGAAATACATTTTGTCACGTTATGCACAAATCGGTTTATACTAACAGCATTAGCTTATGTTTGTATACCTACTTCTGTGGCGGAGCGGTAATTTCGTTCGTTATACATAATCACATCTAACTTTTCGTGTATTTCAGCCAAGCGTTCACAAATTTATGACACCGGCGTAACACAAACGATACCTACATGTGACAAAGCCACACAAAAAGCCCATTCCTTGCAGAGAACTTGCAGCTATTGAAATTCAGACGCCCTACTCGTAGCATTTGTTGTCTTTGACTGTTAGGATTCTTGTGTATCATTGATATACACAAAAGCAATATACACCACTCGATGATCAGATAAACAAATTCCATCCTAAAATACATCATTCAGCACTAAACCCAGATGGTGAAGGAATTTGAAATGTTTTGAGACAAATTTCAAGGTGTCGTTTCAATTATCTTTCATTCATTCATGAGACGTTATCCAGCCGCAGTAACTTGTCCATGTGTACCAAGGTGAAACGTGACGTGTCTCGCTCATCTTTGAGACAGAAAAACCGAAGTCAGTTCTGATTATATATTTTCAAAATGTAAATATTATCATAACTTAAATTTAACCAACACAAAAACATACATGAAATGATCTAGGTAATGACAAAGTAATAAAAAGTCAAAATACTTCCTATCTACAATTTGGAAAATGATAGAGATTGTGTAGATGTAGGTATAAATGAAAAAGTGTAGTGAGTACATGATATTGTAACATATAATATAAACACTTTGTCGCTTTACAAATCCCGTCTGTGACTTTAATAAAAAGTTTGCCTTCGTGTAAAACGCTTTGAAGACGAAACAATTGACGGAGCTGTTTCAGTTATGATATTAATACAAAGTTGATGTTGTTGACTATCTTGTACTAAACTTCTGTGCTCTAAACGTTATATTTATAGGTCTTTTATATAGATGTCAATTTGCGAGAACAAAAGGACAGCCTGTCAAAAATGAAAAGTGGGAAAGTCATTTAACAAAGCATCTTATTTTTTGTTACGTTTGAAACCTTTTTTTACTTATAGTGACTCAAACTTATATATAGAAAAATCCAGTTAGTAAATGAAGAGATGAATTAAGTTTTCATATACTTTTGTGTACAAAAAAAACTCGCAATCAAACAGAAAATGACTAACGCTCTAATTTTACTTGCACTTTGATCAGATAGGTCATCTTATGCGCCAAATTTTATTTCATAAACGATACTTTGCAGCGGCTT
This sequence comes from Agara michaeli, assembly GCA_018245675.1. Taxonomy (NCBI): domain Eukaryota; kingdom Metazoa; phylum Arthropoda; class Insecta; order Lepidoptera; family Hesperiidae; genus Agara; species Agara michaeli. The sequence continues at coordinate 40,948 of DWDX01000028.1, read as the reverse complement.
TTATATGATCAGGTGCACAATAACAGATGCTTAACTTCTATAATTTGTTACTTTTTTATTTCACAATGTGATCTTAAGTATCTAACATTGAGTGTATGTATGTACCTTATGATGAATAAAACGATTTGAACTTGAATTTGAATTTAACTTTTGCTCAAATCTTTGAATCAAAAATACATTTTGCTAATAACATTATTTCGCAGATAATCCTATGTCTAGACGTCTTTGATTTTTTTTTGCTCCTCTTATTTTTTTTTTTATAATGCTTGTTTACCCCACGTGTTTCAGTTTTGGAATGTGTAACAAGTATCAGAGCTAATATCGACAACATAAATCGACAGTCAGTCTTAGACGTGTATTCCCTATGCATTGGTCAGATTCAATAAGCATTCAACATTAAATATACTCTACATTTTAAATTTTCCTCAAAACCGTAATAATACAGTATAGTGCACCTTTGTGGATATATTCCAAGCTCGTAAAAACAATTAAGTTAAAAGAGTAATGTAACAAATTAATATTAATACACGGCTTACAAACTCTTATAAAACCTCTAGTACTGTATCGTGACGGCGTATAAATTAAATTTCGTTTAGTTCGTTATCCCCTTTGCGCGCGGAACCTTGAGTCAGACCACATTAACTTTATAATGTGGCTGCTTTGTTCACTTTAAAACAATTGTGGTAGCGGAACGTAGATCCACAAATTCCACTCGTAAAACACTCATCACAGACTCGTCGCTGACGTCTCTCAACCGATGCCGGTGAAAGGCATCAAAATTCTTCCCGTCTGGAAAATTTCAGCCTTTGTGCTCGAATGTTCCGAATTGAAGTCGCACAAGTTGCGTACTTAATCTCTATCCGCTCCTTTGGTGCGCTATTCGTCGATATTTTCGCAGGTGCATTTATCGTTTAGCTCATTCTCACCTCTGAATCGGTTCATAATGTTTAATTGTGAAGCTTATCTAATATTATTCATATGACTCAAGGCAATCATTCCCACTTCTTTTTGTTATTTGAATTATATGCTTGAGTTCTCAGTTAGTAAAACGATTTATGAATTGTGTTTTTTGTTTCTCGTTACTTTACCAACTCTTTCAACCCTCTCACTTGTTTCTTTCAACCGATGCAGGTGATAAGCATCAAAATTCTACCCGTCTAGTAATTTTCAGCCTTTGTGGGCATACCGAATCGAAGTCACACAGGTTCCTTACTTAATATCTGTTTTATGCCTTTCATGTACTATTATTCGATTTCATTCGCAATTGTACGCGTAACGTTGTGATGACATTCGTGTTCGTGTCGATTGGGTTAGACAGTTAATTTGTCCTATTTGATTTACAACGCTACCCTCTGGGTTACTAGCTAATTTTATAACAGTATTCATTTTAAATACATAAAAAATATGATCTAATTCAATATTATTTATCTGACCATAACTTTGAGTAGTGGAATATTTTAAGTAAATCGCTAAAGTTTATTTATAGCAATTTTTCCCATAATGCCTAAATCGGCTTATGAACACTGTAAATTTATATTTTAGTCACTCAGCAGATACAAATGGTTAATGAAAAGATAGAACAGAAAGTACTCAAAGTTACGTTTGCAGCACCTGCATAAAAAGTTACTTAACACGCAACACTGAAGAATATATTTATCTCTCACATTAGCAAATATTTTTTATGCTTATAAACGTATGAGCCTGCAGAGGTGTTGCCTAGGTAAACTGCGTGCGTCGTGCCACGTTGAGCTGTAGCAAATTCTCAATGACACGCGGAACACCGACACTTGAGGCGAGCACGAGTGGGAATTCCACTTTGACACTTGTTAAATACGCTGCTTGGTTATTTTAGAGCACTATTTAAAAAAAAATATCACGTCACAACTATTTTCCAGCCAGCCGAGCCGACTAACTCGAAAGTGTTCTAAAAGTAAATTTTACACGTGCCTATTCAGTTGGTTGGTTGCTTTTGAATGGCAAAACGTATTTTAATATTCGTTATCTGTATATTATTTACCAGATTTGGTGAAACAGAAAATTGTATTTAAAAAAGCTTTAAAAAATATACGTATCACCTATTTTCAGCGTATTCTGTCCAAAAATTGGTGCCCAATGAAATATAAAATAAGTTTAGTGTATTGTTATCAAAATCATGCCTTTCAAATTTAAAATATATTCGCCATATTTGTCTACACTACATGGAAGCTTTTGCTTCCTTGCCTCGATTGAAATGTTTACATAATAGAGGCCAGATTTTAATAAAAATTAGAAAAAATTTACTTTGTTAATTATATCTTTCGTTACTAGTAGCAAGTACATTTGTTTTTATCGTCGATTCTCCCGTATCTTCTCTTAAAATTTTGTTTGTGGGAATAATGGAATAAGTTTAATTAGTTTTCCTCGTTGAGGTGCCCAGTCTTAATTAAGCTTTGGTCTCGGCATTAGACGTTTCTATTTGTTCTTGACGACTACTGTTTATACTAATCGTGAGTGCCACGCTCCCTGGGGCACATTTTATAAAATCACTTTCGTGAATGTTAAATAAACACAATTATATTAAAACAAAAATTACTTCTTGTTAGATTATATTAACAAGTCATTAATAATCGTGAAAATCATCATTATTCTGGTATTCACTATTCATCGTATCAAAGTAACGTGACTATCTATAAATATACACTATTCCTAGTGGAAGAAACTGTGGACACAGCAGGTGTTACCTAGTATGCTAGTGTGTACTAAAACCTATACGCGCCTACATAATCGTTCTTTAAAGAAGAAAGAAAACAAAATTCATTTATAAAGATTTTTCAAATTAAATCATATCCCCATTATATCGAAGTAATATTTCAATAAAGCCCTTTTCCAAACCGCATCTCGCTGTCAGATCTCCATTGAGAGCGAAGTGTGAAGACATAACAGGCAGTCAGGCAGTGCTTCAATCAATAAGTATATTCGCTCTGTTCGAATGCAGTTCGCTCGTCAAAGGTAATTCGATCCGCACCGAATCGGCGTCCTTTTGTTTTGCACTGGTACACCTTTAGTTTATTTTTGCCCGGTAACTCGATACTCGCGACGTTCGTGTTAGTATTGACACTTCATACCAAAACATTAAAGCGTTTAAAAAAGGATTTGGAAAAAGAATGCTCTGCTTTTTTGCAACGGAATTAAATAAAAAATGCGCATTCACAGAACTAATGAAGCGCGCCATGTCGCTTTGTGCAATTTTTTTGTTTACCTTGAACTTTCCGAGTGCGAATCGTTTGCCGTATTTTACTCCATCGCTACGACACAATTCATGCACAACATTAAAAGTCCCTTTACGATCAATGATATAAATTGCCTGGTATCGCTGCTATAAAACAAACCGCTGGATTATCGATTTAAATTCGTGGATAGCGAAGCATTAACCCAGGGCCTTTATAAATTAACGACGTCAATTTCCCTAATGACATTGTAAAAGGCAAGTTTACGATTAAAGATCGCAGTATTCGGGTTGTATCGCGATCGTAATTTCCAAATTTATTGCGTATCGACGTTAACATAATTGCAAGCAAATTCATCCAACTAGATCGTGACATGCGCTAAAACAGGAGTAACCTCGCCTTCAAATTAATTATAGAATGCCTTTATCAGGTATTCGCCTCGAGCCTCGCGAAATCTGCTTGTAACAGAATCGCTGTCATGTTTGTTTGCGACTTTACGGGATATAATTATAACGATCGGAATTTTTAAGATAAGTAAATAACAACTTTTTTAAATTTGTTACGTAAGCAATATATTTTAAATTGTCCCTTGAATAGGTACCTATATATTTCTTACAGATAGAAGTTAAAATATTTTCAATACTTTAATTATTTTTACTATTTTTAATATCTTGAACATTATTTGTTACATACACAGTTGTTACGTCAAACATGAAATCCTTTTTCTAATGAATTCCTTGCATCACACGATTGAGTTTTTAATATTATATATAGATATTTGGCGTAATTTCAATTCTATTTCATTTCTTAAAGAGCCTTCTTTCTTTTCCCAAACGAATCCCCGTCTCAATTGTATCAAATAATGACGGAAACGAATCCCAATCCTTCATTAAATTAAGACCGTCCCCCGATACAAATAGGTAACGACTTCACCCGCCGCTGCTCACAAATTATATTACTTTATTGTTATTCTTTTTTTTACTTTGGTCCCCTAAACCTAAACTAACGTAATTGGCTTGGGATCGCGCTCTATAACTATAAAACTATCGGATTGCCTTTGTAACGATCGACGTTGCGCTTTGAAGGCGTTTAAGGGACTTGCTTCAGTATGGCCGAGTGCAAGCTATACGAAAGTACTCAAAAAATAGAGTATATGACACACAATATCGCGCTAGAGCCTTAAAGGTTAATATTCAAACATCTATTTACTACTTGCAAGTAGCTTATTTATATCCTTATAAACGGAAAGCTTAGCCCTCGTTCGCCTATGAAAGTATATGTTCGGCTGTTTTCACTGTTCCACTTTTATACAACGGCGTCTTCTAATAATGAGAAGCTTGGAATAAGTCTTCCAACGGCTTAGAGACTATCGAGTAGACTTACACGTGCCGGTTTCCTCGCAATTTTTCCCTTCATTTTTATAGCGAGTAATGTTTATTTTATAATGGGTTAAACTTTGTAGTCAGAGGTCCATGCCAAAATTCTAACCCTAAAACCCCTGAAGTGAGAAGATATAATCGAAATTACTAAGCTATCGCTACACTTTATATAAATGCGAAAGTTGTCTTTGAAGGAAAGCTAATTCTCATTCTAATCATAAATATAGTAGTTTTTATAAATCTATAAAAATCACGAATGTTTATATTCAGAGAAGATTCTGAATGGTTCTGCTATCATTATGATTATATCACCCAGCTGAATAAATAACAAACTTTATAAAAAATGTGTTTTGAAAAAACCCTGTACGATTGTTCTTTAGCAATAGCGCGAGGGGTCAATGTTAGACATTATACTCTTAAACGTCTGGCATATGAGTTATTTTTACCCAACTTAGCTAATGTAGCCATAAAAGATAATATCAAGGCCTCGTTACGGTTATTGGGTGGCCTTTTAGTGTTCATACATTAATATTTTGGTACTAATTTTGTATACGTATACGAAATTAGCCTTTGATATGTTCTATATATTACCTACATTAGTATAATATAAATATACCTACAGTTTACGTAAATGCTAAAGATAAAGAAGCTTGCGACATGATTTTATTATAGCTGGCAGCAATCATTTGAGATTTCCATTGCGTTTAATACTTTTTTACATTTTGTGAAGAAAATACCTACTTTAGAACTCAGTTAACTTTTCAGATATAATTTCATCTTCAGATGTTTTGATCACCCAATCACAAAAAGTTGGCCGCATCTTGCTTATCTAAGCATGAATATCTCATGTACCACCCGTGTAGTTGTTAGGCTGTTATCGCCATCAAACGTAATTCGATTTCAATTAAGCAGTGATTGCAAGAGCTCTTCATCTACTATAGTCTATTATCCCGCGTCCAGCTCTAGGCTAGTACTTGTGGGTGTTTAAACTGTCACCAACAGAACTGATATCTAGCTCGAGCGCCTACTATATAACCGACTAAGTCACTATCGCAAAAAAGTGTGATTCCATTTCATTATAATGTAGTTATATTATATTATTGTGTTTTACATAACGGACCTGAATTTTATATCATCTTTGCATACTTGTAACAAAATATTATATAGCGGCTTTTCTGTTATTATGCTTCAGATAATATTAAGAAAATCTCCCTATTGAATACACGATGAATTAGTTAAATGTCTTCAAATGTAAACCTGCGAGTATGTTACGAACGCCTGTGAGTTGACCCATTTTTTGCTTGTGCTCGCGTCTTGTGTGGGATGGAGGGAGGTGCATTGCATGATTAAACTTATACTCGTATACCAGCATACATATCGCGCGCAGATTGTTGCAATTTTATATTTTTAATAACAGATTGTTCCAAAGTAACTTTACATTAAATAACGCCTGTTATGTTTTTTTTATGGTTATGTTACAATAAAAACGTTTCTAAAATAGCAAAATATTACATAAGTTATATTCATAACACTATTTTAAACGACGCAACACCACGCGGTCTCTTATCAGCCAGTGTTGACTAAGAGAAAAAGCCATGAAGCATTAAGTACAAAAATAATAAAAAACAAATTTCCAGCAGCATAGATCTGGGCTATGAAAACAGTAGCTGGTTTACTATAAATTGTAATGTGTATTAACGTTGTGTGAGGAGTATCGTTTATGACCGTCGAGTGTCCACAAAGCACATGATCCGGATCCTGTGGTCGAGAGTATGCGAGAGCTCTTCATCGTAGTGTAGCGCTCTTGTGTACCGTCACTGGCAGACACCGGTTAGATTACGGGTTCGACAGATTTTCTAATTAAATACAACCACCGATATGTGAAGTGGTGATTTCGATTGTGAAATTTTTCGTACACAAAACACAATTGCTGTTTGTAATTTTGTTAAAACCAGATTCAGCACGCCCATGTACATGTTGATCTTCAACTAGCATCTAACAGAAATGTAGGAACAGACAAATGTGGACCTCTTACTCCATTTAGTTGATAATATGACAATGGCATAGTTAATATTAATCCTAGTGGATGGATACTGGGTAGTGACCGATGCGCTAGTGGATGATTAGTATGTATACTAATCCGTGCAATTCAAATCTGGTCACAGATACGTTCTTACTTCTGACGATATATGTATTATCATCGCCTTTAATAGTTTCAGGTAAGCCACTTTCATATATTTCAGACTGAAACACAAAGCCTTAAAGAGGTCCTCACAGGAAAATTAGGTAATGAGTGCCTGTTTCTTTCTTATGCTTTAAATCGTGACAGATATGATATATTATAAACAGCATTTTTAAATCTTTACAAATTTTTTGGCATACACCTAAAAAAATGTCCTTATTGATTATATTAATTGACTCCATCGACTTACAGTTGTGTTATTAGAAAAAGAGAAACAAGAAATATTTGGAAAAATAAGCAGTAAATATAATAAAATTAAGATAGGTAGTCATCTTTTAATATCTATTTTTTAAACATGAACCGTTTCATGAAACATGAAACAGTTCATTGATAGATTAGTGGCTCTATATAATGCCCACGGTTTAATCTGTTGAAAAAAGCTATTAAGCGTCACTTAATGTTCATTCTCTACACGATTTTAACTCTTTTAATGTATGAAAACGTTGTCGAAAATATATTAAAAATACGAATGTAAAGTATATTTCATTCCAACTGATCACTATCAATCCAATTTTACTAACGATTCCTGTTTTATCCTTGGACTCAACATTGTAAATGTAAATATAATTTCTTCATCTCACCCATTTCTGGAAAGGAATAAAAAAATATGGAAGCACAACCGTTGCAGTCAATTACGGAAGCTTAAAAATATCTTTGCTATTATTCACGGTATTTAAATAGAAGGGATCTCAATCCTTTAAACCGCTAGAAACAACTTAAGACTCGTTCGCATTAAACCTGCGGAATTCGTGTTTTTTTTTGTTGCGGATTGCCACTCCGCTAATCCTGAATATTTTAGGTATTTTGTTAATATCTCGATCCTTTTTAACTCGGCTCGGACTTAGGGAAGTCGGCATTTACCGTTAACAGTTTCATGATTAATGACTGAAAACTCTTTGATGGCTTTTTAATTAGAGCTAAAATAGGGGTGTAATACTCTGTGCAAGTGGCGGCTGCCGGAGGAAGCTTGTTGCGGCCACTGCGATATTTCATAGGATGAGGGGGACCGACTTCGAATTTGCAAGGCTAATAAATTGGAGAATACCTAGGCCTTATTGGCTCAACGTTTAATCATTCCACTGGATTATTTTCGTGAAGTTTTCGAATCGTTTCTTTATGTTGCCGCAATGGAAAGTAAAATGCTAAGCGTATTCTTGCCTTTGCGCGGCGCTTCGCACAAGAGCGTTTACTTATCGGCACCACAGGAATAGAATTTCTAACTTTGCATAACAAATTTATTTCCTCCAGCCTCCGGGCTCGCCTTTCAGATTATTCCCATTCTTCAGTGAAAATGGCGATTAATATTCAATATGAACAGCCTATTTGAGTGATTGTTTCTGTAGGCCGGCTATAGATTTTGATCAGCTTTGTTTCCCGTCGCTTCCCAATTCAAAAGTCCAATATTTAATTTACGATAAAATATTAATTGTTTATTTTATACTTGCCTGTAAACGTTAATTTGTTAGTAAGAATTATAAGGACGTTCCGGTACTATTAGGTTCGGTGCTGTTCTTTGACTTATATATGCTTTGTTAATTATTGGTAAAGATTATAATGCAGCTTAATTTAATAATAATGTGGATTGGAACTATGTATTAGTAATATTATATTAAAGAGTGTTAAATGAAATATATGCGCGGGACGAAGTCGCGGGCAAAAGTTAGTATTATAATAAGTGTAAAACTTATTCCCATAGTAATACAGTAGTATCCAGTCAGACTTTAAACTTGAATAGCAGCAATAACAACAATGTTATTATAAAGCTTGAGCCAAAAATTTGAAAGTCACGTAGGTATTTCTGGCGGGTCTGCCATCCGAAAATATTCCTATTACCTCCAACGAGGCATGGAGTGGAAAACAATGACTCGTCAGAAAGTTCGCTAACCAGCCACTTGGAGCAATTAGGATAAACAAAACATTTTTATGCGCCCGTCGTTCTTTGACTTTGAATTTTTGTGGCGATTATGCAACGTAATCATCAGTTCGGCTATAAATCATAGTACCAGAATGATTAAAGCAAAGTGTAGGAACTCGCAAAGACAATTCATTTATTTACGTTTGATTAAAATAAATACTAAAGTTAGTTCAACAAACTTTGACGTGTAAAATTTTGTAAAGTTCTCTTAAATTAATTCTGACCATCGTTGAATGATATAGTAGGATATCATACGTATTGTAATAAAATATATACCGATCCAGTTTCTTATTGCTGAACGTAGTATCCTTATGTAATAACTTTTAATTGTTTCGTTCATTTAAAATCCTCTGCGCAAAAACTTCAAACGGTGCAACCGCAGGGACCCAGATGTTCAAAGGAAGAGGCTGTAATATATGACCGTTATTCGAAAACAAAGTTTTAACATCTAATTTCCATTTAATCCCCTACATTGTGATACATGGCGTTGTGTCTGCGTGTTGCAATCTTTTTTTCTCTGTTCAGGTGTGACAAACTTTTTATGCTACCATATTTATATGAGAAGAAAATACTAATAGAGAAGAGAACGTAATATAAATTATTTCGAAACTTGAATCATTTACAAATATATATGTACATATATGAAATTAAACATTTTTAACCAGCCGTTTGCCTAATATTTACAAACTAACTTACACTTCTGACAAGTGTGATAAATAATGAGGAGTCAAGCGTATACTACGTGAATACAAGCTCTAAGTCACACATTCGTAAGCTTCCCTGGAACTGTAATTAAACTCGCATTAGCCTGTAAAATATGAATCGGTCGCACTGTTCGAAGCTCCGTTGCTAAGCAATTTGCCTAAGCTGCAAGCAAAATGTTTTCCCCCACGAACTCACGCAACATTTACCCACAAACACCACTGTCCATTCGGAAGTCGTATTCCGGACAAGTTTCGTTCCAAACAATAGCAGGTTACAAGGAAAGTAGGTGAAGACTAGTTCAAGCAAGAGTGCTTACTTAGTTTATGTACATTAGCTATTGTGCTTTGTTATCCAATTGACCATCGGTTTCCAAAGCACATCCGTTGCATTTTTAACTATAGAAAGAAAGTCTACAAAGTTTAGTTGCCTTTTATGTAGATTTATTTAGGAAAAGTTTTAAACGAAGTCCCGTATATATTATATCGATTAAGTAGTTTAGTACTTTAAAAATTGTAATACAAATACGAACATTACTTAAAAATTCTCAACCGCGACATTCTTTCTCATTCGACATTTTCGCTCTTATTATGTACTAGGATATCTGACCACGCGTTTCCATGGTTCCTGTAATTAATATAGTCTATGTTGACCAGTGATAATGTAGCATTCAAATGGTGAAAGAATTTTTGAAATCGGTCCAGTAGTTTTGAGCCTATTCATTACATACATACACACACAAATCTTTCCTCTTTATAATATTAGTATAGATTACCTTTCCGATCCTTATTTAAAGCCTCGTTTGGGGTTGTATTCAATAACTTACATGAAGCTATAATTTGCGTAAGCCGCTCCCAAAATATTTTCCTTTCCAAACACAGACAATCCTCTGAAAGCTAGAGCTAAGTTAAACGTCAAACAATAGCTGAGTATAACAACAAAGAAACTTGTTAAACCGACTCACCCTGTGTGCGAACCTACTTGTACTTGAAACATGGATCTGAGGTCTGAAATTATCTGTAATCGTGCTCTGTTTGCAGTCATATCTTCTTTACACATACTCGTACTGTATTTATTGAAACAACACAATTCTATGCCCTAAACAGCTCCATGCAGACATTGTGATTTTAATATAAAATGATGCTGCATCTAGATAATTAATATTAACATAAAAGAATAATCATAACATCATGTTTTAAACATATGAATTGAAAATTTAAGCCGTACTTAATTTAATTATCAATGAATTCTGTTCTGGTAATCTACATATTATGTCCTCATCATTTTTGGAAGTAAGTTAGAAATAAATATAATTTCGTTAGTGAATTATTTTTACGAATATTTTATATGCAACAAAATGGCTACATTAGTACTATATTGGCAACCGTGTTCTCGTTATTTAAGGCTATACGTAGCAGACTTTAAAGTTGAAACGACTTTTCGTCGTGTCATATTAGCTACTCTGCAATATTATAAATTATGTCATAAAACTATTTTACCAAGTAAACGAAACAAGCTTGTAATGTACAAGTAAGTAAAAATTGTATATTTTCATAAACTATAATGTAATACATAAAGTCGCAACAGAATATTCAAGGGAATACGATAATATTTTTGCTAGAGTAATTCATTCGAAATTCTTGCTGTGTTGCAGCGTATGAATGCAAATGTACAAATAACTGTGCAACGTATGTACGAAATGCTATTAGAATTTTCACTTGACTCCGTACGTGTATGTGGGGGTGCTGATTTATTTGCGGGTATGAGGCGTGAAGCAAATGAACTGCCCGTGTTCGAAGATATACGACGAGACCTCGCCGTAACTACAGGGGTGTGAAGTGCCTTAGATCACATGAAAGAAGTGTAAAGCTTTCTAAGGATCGTTCATTATAGCACCTTTAATACGGAGAATAGTAAGTAAGAGTCTTGAGATTGTAGTGGAAGTGTGAAGGGTTAAATACTTTTATTAATGTTTGATAGGGGCGTTATATGTATTTTCATACATAATCATGTACCAAATGAAATCTTCATTAATAACAACAACAACAACATACCATCACGCCAGGTCCCTAACGGGGTAGGCAGAAAACACCGAGTGCCAAACATCTCTGTCCTTGCAAACCTGACGCGCTTCGTCTACATTCATCATTCTCTTCACGCATACACGCCATATGCCTTCATTATATATTTTTATTAATAAACGACAATTTAATGTTAAGTATATAATTATATAACTATAATTGATTTTACACAATATCAAACTCAATTCCACTTTCGTTCTTTCAAATCAGTAAAGATAAATGATAAAAAAATAACCAAATAGTATACCGAAATGGTTTAGCTTGTATGTATTACTTATTGCAGTGAATTCAACATTAAAAAGAATAGTCTACAATTAATTGTTTATTTCCTTATCCGGGAGCCAAATGAAGTGCCAAAAGCAACAAAAGCACAGGCTAGAGGTTTAGCCGCCTACGTCAATCGGCTTGCGGTGAAGAAGCCAGCCTCAGTTCCTCCCGCCAACTGTCAGTGCCGTCCGGCGATTAGTCAAGCTGCTAAGTGCTACTTTCCACTTGTTTTTCCATTCACACCGTCGGCAACTGTAATTTATGCGACTTACAGTTTAACTACGGTCTCGAATTTCGCAATCGGGGATCACAGGGCAAAACCGAAGGTTTATTTATGGCGGGCCGAGTTAACTTTTGAGCTGAAAGTTGTGCGGTGCAACCGTCGCTCGCAAGTCTTTTTTGTTTGAAGTTGCTACTTCGTGAAACAAACCCCTTGCGTACACTTACACACAAACGTTTGAATTGCTGTGTAACTTCCTTTTAGTTTTAGAAGGATCTAGTACACTGGAGTGCCTTAATGCTGTTGAGTTTAAATTTCCGTAACTTTCATTCGACGTTCAACTGCGTCTCAACAGAAAAAGCAAACGGAAAGAAAATATTTCAATACGTTAGTGTTAATCTGCTAGTCCAAAGGCGTATAGCTAGAAAAAAATTCTGCTTTTGAATTATAATTGGTTTTAATACATTTTATGATATTTATAGGTTTCTATAATAGCTGTGACTACTGTGTTCATCATTCAGTGATGAAAACCATTAACAATATCGGCTATAACTGACCGCTCCAGTTGTATCCTACAATCCTGTATCATTCCGCGCGAAAATAATTCTATCCGCGCTAAAATATTCATCATATTATTATAAATATGCTTTACTGTATAGCTATATTATTTTGTTTACTTAAAAGTCTATATGTTAAGCTTTAACATTATGTAACTATCTACAGAGAAACAGTAAAATATTATATTCTAAAGCACCTTGGGTGGAAAGGATGCTTGTCCTAACAGAGAAATGATAATGGAATAAATTTACTTTACGTGGACTTGTATCCAAAAAATATATGCGCTTTTGCTTAGTCACTATTTGTACACGTACTAAGCAAGCGATGTAACTCTCTCCTAACTAAGTTTGTCGTCTAGTCAACAAACACTCGCTACAAAGGTGCTACAGAATTTTATAAAAATAGGTGTTAGAAATAAATTGCCAGTATCTTTGTAATGTCCCTTGTTTCGCAACTGTTTGTTTTGTGTATTGACAAGCAATCTGTTCTCTCTAAAAGAGAACCGAGCAAAGAGGAGCATGGAGTACGAGTCCGTGATTGTGCGAAGAAAACTGCTTCTAGGGTTGGCGATGACGGAAAATGTGAAGTGAATTCAAAGCAATGTTAGAAGTATTATTTTCCATGCATTTATAATGTTTCGTTTACTTGTACTAATAGACGTTTTGACTATAAAGTGACCATTAATATAGGCACGAAATTGAAAATTACAATTATCAATTACATTAAAAAATCATTATATACAGATACAATATAATATTTTTTTAAATACAAACATCATGGTTATGAATTTAAATAAATTATTTTTATTAGGTAGGTACTCTAGATCGTCGATGTGGAACGTGTAAAATAGAACGTGGAAACCCTGCCATAACAGTTGTTTGTTTATCCCCCGTCCTTCGCCTTTGATTAGCTCCCACTCCAAGTTTCATTGATAAAAAGAAACTAGGAAGAAGCTCAAATGAATTTATCCATTCATTTGGACTTTAATGAGATTTCCCTAACGTAATATACCTATACCAAATCTATTTATAATAATACTTTACATACATTACATATACATTAATACCTATATTTAATTTCTTGAACGTCGAGACATTTATAACTTTCAGAGCGATCTTTTGTTAAGTTCAACACATCTTAGATTTAAAAATTAAAGCTTCTTCGAGTTTCAAATGAATAAAGGAACTTTGATCTGTCTTAAATCCTCAGAACCACTAGAACACGATTCGCTTGGAGTCCAACTCGGCAATGTATGCTTTCAGTACATCTTGACCCGTCGATTGTTTTTATACCAACGACCCCCTTGTTTTTATACCCTCCGGTTTTATTTTGCTACACGCTATCGGCATTGTCAAACTGTAATTACATTCCGTTCACAAAACATTGTTTTTAGAAAAGCAGTGATTCTGCCAAATGAACAACATATTTTATTGTCTTGTTGAGGGACTTCACAAATGTTTTCTTTTTTTCAGTTCCTTTACTAAATTTTAGTTTAAATTGTCGTAGAGTTTTTTCTTCGGTCTGTTTATATTTTATAACTTTTTGAAAAAAAATCCTGTTCTTGACGAAAAGTACCCATATAGGTACATTTGCTGGTGAAAAATTTTATGTTTTCATGCTTTATAGACAAAATATGCTCAGCAGTCGATTCAAGTTGTTAAAGTAATACTTAATTATTAAAATTCACGTTTGAAGTCATCGTTTATAATAGCTGATCAAGATAATAAGACCTGAGTCTTTAGATAATGCTACATAGGCTACATACACATCAGAAATTTCCAAAACACGTATCACCTACATCACTTTTGAAATATCGATTAACATATCAACGAACACTTATGCCGAAAGCCTACTTGTAAATGTTTGCTAACACACTAGTCATGATACATAAAATCTTAAGAGGCGAGATCCTCCCACCTCTCAAAGGCAACAATTAAAACAATAAGTAGCGAGGGAGCGAAGGGTAACTACTGAGTGGAAGCGAATGACGGGTCGCAACTGAGTCTTCCGCGGGAAATGCTTGGCTGAATAATGTGTAGTCACGTTGTGTGAAAGAATTTTTTTGTACATGATATCGACTGCTATCTCTGCCACAAATTTTAAAATTTCATAAACTACGTAGTGAATTCTTATAGAAACCTGGTATTGTTTTGCTCTAGTTGGCTACCGACGCTCTTTCACAGTATGAGTTTTTTATTAAATGTTTTCTATAATATTTTTTTACTAACAGATCAGTAAATAACATGTTATATCCAGTAAAGAAGTAAAATATTTGCTCCTTGCATTTATAATAATAGATTTACTTAATTGTAAAGCATATCAGTATTTATATAAGTTAAAATTCTCAAGGGTTACCAGTCATACAAATGTTATCTTACAAATACGTACAATTGAGCTACAGTTTGACTCAAGTCATAAGCGTGTAACGTGCAGCTCCAAAAGTTTGTTCCTAAACAACATGTACTCAATGTGCAGTTTTGAGCCGGCATTCGGCTCCACCGGCTGGGTAGGATATCAAGCAGGGCACGTCGAACAACAAAAGTTTCTCGTATGTACGCCTCGCTTCTAAAACAATGAATGCAATGTATGTAAAACGAAGGGGGTGTCGCCGCACGATAGTTCTCATGACGACCCACCGATGCGGAAGGAAGCCGCACTCGAGTTTTTTTCAAAATGGCTGCCTGTCAGACGTCAGACTGACGCGTGAAATAAGAAAAACAAGATGGCTGCTCCGCTAAAAAGGGTTAGTTAAGCAGTTTTGGTGGGGGACGTGAAAACTGAAACCGATATTGGGATACCAGATGGTACTAAAAGCATTTAATAAACCATGCCTCGAATTTTATGGTGTCGTCTTAATTTTGTTTTGTAGTAAGGATATAATTTACTAAATTCCATTTTACGCAACAAGATATTTTAACTTGGGCTAAATACAAATTCTTTTGTAACTGCTGTCTCCCGGGAAGCAATGAAACTTTTTAATCGTACGTCCTCTTCAGCATTTGTCTTCTTTTGTTTTATAATTTATTATTTACATGACATAAGCTAGTAGGCTTAGAAGAGTTTTAAACATAAATAGTTGGTATTTTCCCAAGTGGTCACAAAAACATAAAAAGTTCTAAGTGTATGCGGATATTATTAATACACATATCTAGTGGGTTTTTCGTAAAAGATGATAAAAACTACTAAGTCTAATTTTGTTTAATAAAACTATAATATTTTCTCATTTTCACAGTTAAAAAAGGTGGGAAAACTGTGCTAATCTTCGCAGGTGTACATATGACGTTGTGAACCATAGTTTCTATTGCGATTGCCCGCGACGTTTGAATGTATAGACTTTTAACATATAATTTCTTTCAGCTCAAAGTAAATGTGTATGAGGAGTGTGCCGTTAAGATGTTCATTTTCTCTTAAATCAAAGTTAAGCAGCTCTTTGGGCAGCGGGCAGGGCAATATGAAACAGGTCGAGAGAGGCGCTCTCCAAAGGGCCCGGCGTCTCAGATGTCGCAAGAGGCCATTCGTGAACCCCGGCCACACCCCCCACTCGACTGGCACATAAGCCTACGCGACCCGCTTTATTTATTATGTACAGCCATTAACGCCACTGCCATCATGGCGGCGACTTTTTCAATTTTTAATTTCCCTCTTACACCGTCACCGACACTTTACAAATATTCCCAATTGACACTCAAGTTTGCAACTCATTCCGCCTATCGCTCGATTCTTCGACGCCGCTGGCGATCTTATTTCGAATATTTGTTTAATTGAGTTTTCATTTGGATAGGTTTAACTTGCAGAACATTTCAGAGTCGTTGACTTCAATGAAATTATCAGCCTTTGGTAAGGATCTACCCAAAAAGATATCAATTACTCATTTCAAAGAAACGACCTCGGTGTGGATTACATGGAACACATTGTTGATTAATCCATAGCAGTATATAAGACTTGTCGTTAGGTATTCGTCCATGATATCCACCCAAAAAGGCTTCACTCTGGGTACCCGCTAAATACGCACCGCAGGTGTCTTGTATGGCTTCGAAGATTGAGTAGCAAAATGGCCGGCAATTTTTAATTTAACAGCCATCCTTTCGTGCTAATCACATTACAGCTTATGCCACTTGAAAATAAATAACTTGCCATGATGACACAAATATGTAAGCATAAGTTGTCTATTGTTAAGACCGAACCCAAAAAGCTTTTAAAGTGCCATTAAGGACAGCTTCGTCCTTGACAGGCAACAATTTCAATGACAGTTAGTGTCTATCGTAGAAACGTAAGAGACATAACGCGACCACAGTGGGTCCGCAAGCATGCGGCTGCCCATTCGACCAGGCCGCTGCGACCCGGGACACAAGTTTCGCTACTGATTCGCCAAATTTATTTCATTTAATTTAATTCTAAACTCAGAGGGCGACCGACTGGGAATTCGGTCAGAAACAAACGAGTTAAAGTTCACGAGTACCTCAGCAAATTAATCTTAAGGGAGTTTCGATGTTATCCTGCTCCACGGTCTTCAAGTAGGTACGCTAAGTCCGTCTGACGCTATAAATTAACAAACCCTCGCCAGTAATTAAGCGGGAGGTGTGCTTCACATTGTGTTTAACGAACAAAAATTCAATTAACCCAAATTGTGTTAGAACAATTTTTCAACACAGCGTACTCTATTAACATATCTCGTAAATTCAAATCTGTCAAGGCCTGTCCGCTAGTCGCCACGTAAATATCATGCTTGTAATAAAAATCAAATTTACGACCAAATTCTGTCACGTGTTAAAATTGACCGTTGTCGTAAAATTTTTGATAGACAATTTTTATACTCTACTATATATTTTAAGCAATATAATTTAATTACGAATATCATGTAACTAGAGATTTTATAACATTAAATAAGTTTTATTAAATATTACTGAATTTATTGTTAGTAAAATTATTATTTTCTCTTTACAGGTAAACAAAGTAGCGTCTCATCTCGTCTAAGGGTACGGATTTATACGATAAAATTGTTAATTTTTTGATATATACTTAGAAATTATTACGTTCACAAAAAACTAGATATCATAATGCAAAAATAAGTAGATGTTTGTTGTATTGAATATGAAGAAGTAGCTGTAGATATTTGAAACGCCCGCAACTGAAATCTAAACAAACATCCACACTTGGATTCACAGCCTAACGTTTCTATCAAATTAAGTCAAGTGGAAACTTTATAATTAACACAGTTAAATATCCATTAAAATTCGTCAAATGAGTCGCCTTTAATTTGCATATTTTGCAACGTTAGTCGAGTTTCGCTAACAAACGGTGTTGGTTAATTCGTAAAAGTCCCAGAACGGTCGTACAAGCCGCGGCCTTTATTTTCCAGTCCGCGATATGGAATTAAATACTTATTAATATCGTACGTTTTGGAATAATTGTATTTCAAAGTAATCATTTAGGATAGTAAAAGGTCTAATTGTTGAAGTCATATCTGTAGTATTTTAAGTGTGTGACTTGATGAATGCTTGGTGTATTGTATAAAATCCAATTGATATTGGTTTCAGAGCCAAAGAGAAATATTATATTAAAATGTTTAGAATTTCCTTTTATCTTATAAGGTTTATCCTAAGATACATAATTGCTCCAGTCAAGTGGCAATGACAGTGTTGAGATTTTAGCTTCCCACTTCGGAGTCTCGAGTTGAAGTCTTGACTTGTGCCTAGTAACTTCTTACAAATTTGTCTTACTTAAGTTCTCTTATAGCCATCAAATTTAAAATTGTCTTGTTCATTCTATACATTTAAATTTTTATCTCAGTATATGTAATATTTTTTTATGTCGAATGTATACATGTGCCAAATCGAGACGGCTCGCTAGTACAAGTAATATAGCCGGAATGACTAGGACAATCACATTGCGTGTTAAATTTATGGTTCACAACTTAAACAAGCAAGTTGTTAACTACAAATTGTCTACATGGCGCAGCTGAGCCCCGCCATAAACATGCCATAAGTAATACGCCAATAACGCTTAATATTATTACAGACACTAATTAATTATATGCTTAATGTTATATGTGTATTTGTATATATGTATATATATATACATATAGTATTTCTCAAACAACTTTATTCGTATATTATTAGTGTATTCGTATATTATTATAGTGTATTGGGGCTATAACAATGTAATTTACATGTAAGATAATAAAATGTATTAAATAAAATTAAATAAAAAGTAGAGATTAGGGCTCGGAATTAGGTACCCTTAATACAAGAAATATTAATGAAAATATGAAATGTGTGTATCCACCGCCGCAGTTTTAACACACTGTTGAGCAAATGGCATCAGACTGGTATGTCGGGCGGCGACCACTAGGGAGCGCTACTGTCAATCACTCGCCCGCCACTTCACAATGGATCCCATAAAATATTTACAAACCCAATTCTGAGTGGCCACAAATCCATTATAACGGTCTTTTATAAACGCTGCCCTATCATATTGCCATAGGGTGAGCTTAATAAGGCGCTCTAAGCAGTAATCGTTACTTATTGATGGTTCCACGTCTAGACACGTTGACTTTTCTTTTTCAGTATTTGCAGTCACGAACGTATACATTCATTATTAGTTACAGCTCTACGTGTTCTGTTAGTAAAAATTTAAAGTTCTGCAATGATGTCGCCGCCTGTTGTTCTGTATTAAACACATACATTACTCATACATATGGAGATCAACATCAGTTATTTACACTAATAGTTAATTGAAAGTCGCAGACAACTACTACAATCGCTCCTTTGTAATTTGTTGAGTTTTGCGATTACGCTAGTAGCGTTTGAAAGAACACAATATTTCTACGAAGGTAAACATGAATAAAAGTGGGATTAACTCAATGTATTGCTCCCAAGAAGTTCTAAAGTTAGCTATTTAGATAAAAAATGTATTATTTCTGCAAATGTTTATCTTTAGAGAACTTATTAATAGTGGAAAGTTCTAAATATAATATTATCTTGGGACGAGCCATCTGGTGTCAGACATTGTCACAATAGTATTAAATATTATGTAAATACTTACATAGCAAGCATACGCTTCAGAATGCTTGGTATTCAGCCTCGTGATTAAAATCACAAAAATCTCTGAATACTGGGTACATTTGTGCAGTCAGCTATTTCATCGTTGATCATTATCAAACCGTGATTGATGTTTGACAAAATGATGTCACCGCTAACTTAAGTAAGTTGTAAGTTGAAAGGCTTTTAAGAATAATTAATTTGCCAATAAACTGGACGGGAATTCAAATTTCTCAGCCATTATGAAAACGTTTTAGAAATCTCTGGAGATTTTATGTGAGAATTAATATTAATTATGAATAATGGAATCTATTTACGTATTTTTCATTTCATGAATTCTTGCAAATAACAACAGTTCGTCAACATCAGGTGTTTTGATGTTAGAATTCCATCTAACGCTATGAATACAATTTCCACAAAGTATACATTAAGTTTTACAAACTTTCTTTAATCACAATAGACAAGAAATAGGTGGGCTCATAAGTAAAACAAACACATTTTCTTTCAACAAAGCTGCAAAAGCTTAGTGCTGAAGTGTAAGAAGAATAATTTCTATATTTAAATCTCTCAAAATAACTAACAAACGAAATGAGGAACATTATTTAAAGGGTCCATTTTCAATTTTCGTATAAGTCCGTGTAAATCCTTTCTCATCCCGAAAATTCTTCACCCCTAATCTTAAACTTGGACTTTTGCGAGCAAATGTCGCGCTATCAGCGCTCCTCAGAGTAAATAACGAGTTGAAAAATGACAGTAATAACTATCGAGGATAATGAGTGGGGCGGAAATGCCCTAAGGAATACATGGGGTGACTACACCAAATGCAGCAGTGATCACAGGGTGCACCCGCAAGGTAAACAAACCTACGCTCACAACTTTTCTTTTATTTCAAATTGAGCATTTTTTAAATTCTATTTTATAGAGTGATTCAAATATGGATCACTTTACTATTTTAGATCTGTTTACCATTATACATTGGACTTTAAGAAAGTCAATTGAAATTACATCTATCATTACTTTTTAAATGCAGAACAAATACTCATGCTCATCATACAAATATTTGAGCTGGGTAGACATTATTACACCAATGAATCCGTCAAGGATTGTTATATTTCTATTTTATTATTAAAAAAGTTACCTTTATTAACAGGACAAAATAAATTATGTATTTAAAAAGAATTTGTTACGATTTGGTATGCATGTACATTATGCAAAGGGGTTCTATTGTTAACAACTTTTCACCTACAATGTGCCGTCATAAAAGAGACTCGTCGCATAACGATCTCATGTTCAGCGATAACGAAATAACTTAAATATTGAGGGAGCACGTTACATTGTACGTTATCATAGCGGCTCATTTCCACAAACCTGTTTCGCTCCATTCGCGACAGATTCACAACAATGCTTTGTAAACTCGGATGCAAGGGGCGTATTATCGTGAGTGTAAATGTCGCTATTTTTACCGAAAATAGCTTTTTGGGCAAATATCGCAGATTAGCATCACTGTTACTACTGTTACTAATCTCAGGTTATATAATACTTCATAAATTTACATTAAATGTTTCATACGATTCATATTAACTTGGCTAACTAGATGACTTGACATCCTTCTAAAATGTTACGCGGCATCCGTTGCGAATTCATTATAAAACTTGTTTTTCAAACGTCGACACAAGATGGTTATCATCAGTATTGCCAAATTAATAGATAGATAACGTATAAAAGTTTAGTTCTAATATGTGTATAATATATTTCTTCGTCAGTTTTTACAATGTTTACGTAAAGCGCTATTTTTAAAGTAATTTTAGAAATCATATGATATGTAATAAGTGTGGCATAATTATACAAATTACGCAATTGGCTTGGTGTAATTATACCCCAAGATGGGCTGATAACACATGGGCGGTAGGATGCTCAAATTTATTGTATAGGAGAAGTCTACACTGAAATTACAAATACTTTAAGGAAACGGGTGATAAATTAATTATTTATATACTTTTTTGTTTCATTAAATCCGAATGTCCTGACTTCAACGAAGTTTCTACCCATCAGACATACTCTTCAAATGGTGTGATCACATTTAAGTGAAATGAGTTGGGAACACTTCGTATTATCAAAACTCTGTTCTTTCCATTAGCGACATCTCAGATTGTCGGAGTTCCCGTCTTGGAAATAATGACGCAATATACGCAACTCGGTGTAATGACATCTTTTGATGGCGCTTCTCCGACTGTCATTACAAAAGTCACCATGGCTACGTACTGTACGATGAGATTTTTAGATGATGATGAGCTCATTTTTGAAAGTGAAATTAATATTCGCCCTTACGCTTTAAATAACGCAATACATTTGCCACTTTAATAAGAACTTTCCTTTTGTATCCTTTTGCGTAGTACACAATATGGACGTGAGATATTTGAAGAAATGTAATATCCTCTTCTTTTCTACAGCTTTCATGAATGGACAGGTTTAGATGGGTCATGATTTATTTATCTAATAATAGCAATTCTGGTTCATAACAAAGTTTCGTTTGTGTTTCGTTCGATATTTATTGTTTCTGTCCTGCAAAACTTTTATAAAAATACAAAAGGCGGCAAGTTCGCCTAAAATATATAATAAAAATGTTCCTTCCATTTTACGGACAGTACAACAACACGAAAAACCCAATTAAAATTTGTTTGCGAATGGCTGAATAAACGGAGCAAAAATTGTTACAGCGCAAATAAGGAGTAGGTAAGCTTCTTCTCAATTTAGGTTCATAATAAGATATTCATAAAGACGTTCTGGAAGAGTGACAAAAGAAGCGAGCGTCTTGAAGCTACAACGTTAAATTACAAGAAGCTCGACTTCCTGACTTATCCCACTGCTCAGGGATAAGCTATGGACGATTAAGAGAATTCTCTGAATAAATTCGTTGAAATTATGACGTGGAATTCTAATTTCTTTTTCATTGATTATAAACAATACTGTTATTGTCTTGTTTTCCATATCAGCTCCGGACCCATCTTACTTCTTAAGCAACGCTCGTGACTTATCCACATTCATTCAATTTATTATTTTAGTTATCATCAGGTAATCTACCGTTTCCATACTAAAAAGACAAATATTTATTAGCTCTGTCTACCTTGATGGTAGCGTTGACAATGTTTTATTGTATCCACGCAGAAGCCGCTACTTTCTCTTATAACGCCGTTAAATTATTCGACAAATTCGTTCGTTATCTTTCATTCCTATTTTAAAATCTATTTAAAAATGATACCTTGCTCAGTTATCTCTAAAACGTCACCGACGGTAGCACAAGTCCCTTATAAAAGTGAACCATACAGTCCCATCCGAATAGAATCTCTATGCACGACACAATATGTTGATAACGACGTTGCGTTGCAGATAGGTCTCCATCCCAATTAGAGATGAAATTAAATTCAAACGATTCGTACATAACAACTCTCAGTTACTTTATAAGGTTATTTAGAAACAGTGTTCCGTTCCTTGTGAATCCGATTTACTGTGAATTATACAGACACGTACAATTCATTTTGTACCACGCTTTGAAGTGAATCGTTATATCGTTCTTTAGCGTCATGATCGCATTTTCTTATTGTGTTCATTTTTTTCAGTATGAATAGTAGCTGCAATTAACGTCCTAAAGAAATCTGGCAGATTCAGATAGTACCTAACAAGGAAGGTTTTAATGTAACATATGGTTGGTTAATAATAATAACCTACAGTACCCTAGCTAGTGCTTCTCCAATTCTAACCCAAAATATTTAAAATGTTTTGTGGGTAATAGAAAAATCTATATGACATTGCTAACCGTTAATCAACTTCCTTTAATTAGTTTCGTTTGTAACTGTAATACAACGTTAAAGATTTGTTATCAAACAATTACGATGAGTACGAATTTCGTAAACGGTTCAACAGTTCTTAAAAGTCAAAAGGAATTTACAGCTCTAGATTTCTACTGGAAATAAGAAAAACAATAAGTCAAAGATAAACAGAAGTGGGTACTAAGCCGTCTTTGTTTACTTCCTCTCACTCACTTCACTCCGCTTTCAGTTGTTATCTCCGCGACGTATGTTCGTACCCTTAGCTCTGAAACCGACGTCTGACACCAGCTGTAAAAGACATCATTCTTTCATCGCTTTATACGTACATTCGCGTGCCGCCTTATTGCTGCTCACACGTAAAGTTTCTTCATAAACAATTTTAAATGCAATTTCATTACCGAGAAAAGTATCTAAATTAATATTATAATTAAATGTAAGATCAAGTTCAGAAAGGATTAAGTCTTTATTATTTATAAATTCAATGTTTATTATGTTGCTATAACAAGCTTAACTAGTGCGATTGGTTCTAGTCTTGATTTTATTTATATGTATTATATATTCACTTCACTCGCTATATGGAAGATAACCGAACGAAAATTAATCTGATACGGTATCGAAGACGTTCAAGCTAGCCCCTCAACGACCCCGGAACACAGAAACGCACTCATTTGTCTGGTCTCCCCCATCATCCGTCTATCAGATGAACATATCGAATATCATTCAAAATTTGTCACGATCTATGTATTTCAGATCAAGAAATATAACAATAATGTGGATTACATAAGGCAAGACTATCCTAGATCACTCTATGCTTAATTTTTTCATTGAATATTCGAATATTTCGTCATTTATGATTAAATGTAATTTATTTTGTCACTGCACCATAATCATATTATCTATTTCAGCAACAGTATAATGACAAATAATCTATGCTAGTGTCATAGCTAAACTGTATCTTGTAAATTCAAATAAAGCTTCATGTAATAATGTCAAATCGCCGAAAAAGTGCAACCTCGGGCAAGTGAACATCGCTAGATACGGCACTTAGACGGCTTACCGAGTCTACCCGGATCATTTCTGTCTAAGCCCCCATTCACGTATTAATATAATCGCAGGGAAGCTTTATTTTATACTCCCCCCAACCCCCCAGGACTGCAGATGTATGGCAGTTATAAGTCACCCGAATTAATCCCTATCACTTGACAATAAAATGGAAGTAACATCTCAAGAAGTTAATAGAAATTTATTTTCTGTCACAGAGGGAGAGAATCGCAATGAATTTTTATGTTCAATTTACGCGTCCAATCTATCTTTTTGTTTCGGTATAAATCATAGTTCTTCGGCACAATTTATGCATTGATGTCTTGGGGTTGTATTTTTTTAGTATTCTACCGATTCGTTTATTTACAGTTATTTATGTGTTAAATTAGTATCGTACCGTTCTAATACCAAGTCACTTTAAATTCTTGTAATTTGAAAAAATATTCGCCTTCCTGAATATCGCGGCAGACCTTCCTTCGTTAAAACACTTATTTTTGTTAAAATAACTCATAGACAAGTATAAAAAGCACTTCAACTAAAAGCCTATTCACAAAAATTGCAGGGCTAATTGCTTCAAACTATTCATTAATGCCGCCGTTCATCGTTCGTTCAAAGCTGTAAAAGGTAACATGAAAGTGGAGGTTTATCCCTCCTTAGGCACTTGTGTTACTGCTAGTGAACGAAACACTAGCGATAAGATATCTATGTGTAAATTTACTAAAGAACAAATTATGTGTTTATGATTATATGTTTATATTTATCCTAGTATTTTTTTCGAATTAATACCGCAGTTAATATAATGTGAACTACTGCTGAATATATAAAATACTCCGCGAATCACAAGTGTTTATGATATTTATAATTAATAGGTTTCTTTGTTATGCCTACTATAAATTAAAATGTACCGTGTAACGGAACGCAAAATGATTTATGGTGTGATTCGCTTACAGCTGTAAGTTTATCTGTTTGTAAGACATAAATAATGTCTAGGATGTCGAAATGAAATGTGATGATTGGAGAATTAAATATTATAGTTAGGTCACGTATTAAATGGTCTAACAAGTCGTCTTTTAAGTTTGCAATAATTAACGATAACGTAATCGATCACTCTTCGTACTTCGCTACTAGTTCCTCATCGGCAAGAAGACAATGTCCCATTCCTGAGCTTAATTCGTTTGAAATCTCATCAAGGGCAAGTTCAATCAAATAATTTTCCACCATTCCGCCTCCTTATTGCCCGTTGCATCGCGGACCACATTTCAAACAAATTGAAAATCAATTTAACGGAGGGCCCCTCGCGAAATAGGCATGCGACGTCAAAGAAACAGACCTGTCAGGGTGTGTTTTCGTTTATGTTAGATGATAAAATGTTAAAAGTTATTTTGCAAAGAATCTGACAGCTGTTTAGTCAACATAAAGACTTATAAGCTATAACTTATAAGCTACTACAATAATTTGTTGTGAATAATTGATCGGGCACTCGGTATGTGTAATATTATTATTGTATACACACCTACAAATAAATAATAAATATTAAGTACCTTCGATCAATGAACCATGTTACACGCATTTACAATATTTACACCTTCGTCTCGCTAGTGGTAAATGTATCCGGAATGAAGAGAAATAAACCTCGGTAACCAATGGCAGGGTAAAAATGTAGAAATAGGAAAATACATCACCTCAAAGCGAGAAGGGAAGATTCATATCAGACAGGAAATTCGACTCGCGTCCCACCTCGACGAAGTGGATTTTTTAAGGAAACGAACCTCCTACCTCCTTACGCTTCACATATGGACTACTGATTCATGAGCTTTATCTACCATGAAATGTGTTCTTAAGAATTTATTGAATTTTACCGACACGTCTACGTGCTCCGATGAATGGTTAATGTGTTTATGGATTGCACCTTCGATATTATGAAAGGAAAATTCTTGTTCGATGGTAAAGGTAAACGAAACGACAACCACTGTCGTCCATTAAATATTTCAGATAACAAATGTGTATTTAAAGTATACTTAATGAACCAATCGTTCGACAATACTATGATGAGTGTGTAAGGCGAAATTCGTTACGCGTATGAATGTATCTTTTTGAAACGTTCCCAAATCAATATGCTGCCAATTAACACAACATATACATTATTTGATTAATATGTATGTGTGACACTTCATTTTACTATTCTTATAAAGACCCACTTGAGATATTATTCATCACTATAAATATTTAGATTGAAAATGCAGTTCATCAAGGGAGAGAGGAATAATACAGCGGAGCCTTAACTCAATTTTCCGTTAAAAATATTGGCATTCTTTTGTACTATTCCTTGATTCACGCACCCCATCTCAGCGATATCTACAGCGATTATTATTACGTTCGAAAACCCATCAAAAGTTACAATTGAAAAGTTAAAGTATTCCGGGTGGGACGCAAAGCTCCCCCAGAATGTACAAATGAGATTGGTGTTGGAATATTCTTTTGTGCACACGCGTTATATAGTACTTTTAATTGGGATGTTTTTTGAACATGTTATTTACACTTGCATTTTTGGAATCGGATGGCGTAAAATTTTTAAACTAGATAGATAAAACAGTTGCCAGAATCAAACGAAAATTGAGCATAAAATCGCATTACTACTTATCAGTATAAAACGTTCTACGCATCGATTTCTCAAACTTGATAGTATCACGATTGGGACCACCAATGGATTAGGATTACAACGTTTTGTATTAGTTTAATTAATTTATTTTAAGTCCAAACACATACCAGGCCAAGAGCGTGTCCGATCCGCGATTCGCATTCCTAAACACTTTTAGTAAGCGCCTTTCCACCTCAACCTTTTTTTTTGTTGCACGACCGAACGGGACTGCAATCTCCCCAAATTCCTCGCTCAATATTTTCTTTTCTAAAACAAATTACCCTCCCGCGAGCGCACCTTAAAACACGAAGGAACCGCCCTGAATAATTAATACAATGGAAGGTTAAATTCGTCTAAGTGTCAACTTCCCCTAACTTTAAAAAATACGACACCATCAGAGTGTGGTCTTCGTCGGTGTCTAGACCTTTTATCTTGTCGGGGGCTGCTTATTTAATTTTGTTTATTTTATTAGAATTGACAATAATTTAGGAAAACTTTTCTTCCAAAGTGCTACGCGAATCTTGCTTCAGAGTGGGTAGGGTGCGCTGTTTGATCCTGATTCACAAATCGGCCTGTCCTAGCAAATAAAGTTCACAGAGATGTTTCCAGCCTCAAGATTCCAAAGCCCCTAAACAAACTTTGAAAGCTTAGGGTGAACATGCTATTGATAAACTGTGTTTGACAAGAGCAATAAGGCACATTCAAATCAATAAAAGTTTAAACGCACTTTCTTGTAAATATTGATTGATTATAGTGTACGTACATATAATATTGACTTATAATAAAAATGTTAAGTCTTATTGAAACATTACAATGTATCTAATTCAGACAATCTTCTGTCACGTGTTATGTTAACGTCTGTGATAGAAATAAAGCTAAATAAGAATTCAGACATTCAAAATTTCAACTACGTAGATATATACTTGTATGAGGTATCTGAGTAGCTAAGACTGTATTATACAGTTTTTTATTCTCCCCACTGTTCTTTTTTTGATAATTGATACAGATGTCAGTTAAAAAAGTTGGGAATATGCAGCCACGTGGCCAATACTGATGCAATTTACAATGTTCGATTATAAGTATACACTGTTTTTTATACTTTGACGTAAGCAGTGCCCTTTAAATCCCGACAATAATTTCCCTGGGGATATGACTGTGGCCTTTGACAGGGGTGGTCTGGACAGCAGGGGTGAGACGAACTTAGAACTTGGTAAAAGGTACTTCTATGGGGTCACTCCTTCTCATTTATTGTTCCCTGACGTTTATGGTCAACGAAAGGGCACGAATAAAGGTCGAAACTCACCGGACCTCTGAAAAGTTTGGAACAATTAATACTGAACAAAGGGCAATGGCTTAGTGGAATTTAACGCTTATCTAATAACGACTAAATCGATTCTCAATAACTTCTTTGAAATTAACGAACAAAGGATAAATTTTCGACGTTAATAAAAAAATTATAGTATTTAGAAACTTTAAAAGCATGTATATATTTCCATTAACGCCAAACTACGTGTATATAATAACAGTTTCCGCTATCAAAGTTAGTGTTAGTATTAAAGTTTGTTTTGAAGTCTACACGTGTACTTCTGTTTTCACGTCAAAAACTTGACTTTACTTTCTCGCTTCACAGAAAGGCACTTAGGCTTGTCATGTTTCTTCGCACCTACTTATGCAAAACCGGCAATGTCATCGTAAGCGGATTATTGTTCATGCATGTTTATAATCCAAGAATAGTTCTGCCGAACAACAAGTTTGTGTGTCGTCTTTGTTTTATTTGTTACAAGTTTACAATAATCTTTATGTAAGTACTTTTTGTTTCCCATATTTTTAATATTTTCATCGTTACGGTAATAATGCAGGTGCTATTTTAAAGTAATCCGAGCAATTTAAAAACCTCAATCCTGAAACCATTAAACATTGTTATTTGTATTATTATAATTATTATTTACAAATATTGAAGTGGAAGCCAGAAAAATACTTGACTGATCAATGGGTATAAGACATTGAAATTGGTCTCTGCGTAGTATTATTTTAATTATCCGATTTAAAAAAAAAACACAAATTCAAATGTTGTATTTTACTGTACATAGAGGGTTACAAGACATCAAGTAAAATTTCATAATATACATATTGAACGATTGTATTACATTAAAAACAACGGATCCTTACAATATCTTGTAGTCTCTGTAGGTTTTCAAAATGCGAGAACCAATATTTCCCCACTTGCATGAAATGCAAATACAATTTAAAAGTTTACATATTTTCGTACCGAGACTAAGAACAGGGGCCTACGGGGTTGGAGCGTATTATGCACTCCCTCGTTTGAAGGTTTTACAATTCATCTACATAATATATCAACTATAGAGTATTTTTTGTGAACTATTTATTACTATTTTTTTTTACTGTCTAATTATAAGTGTTGACCAATGGGTACATTCGTAAACCAAAATTTCCGTTACGATTCAATACTGGCACATTTTCTTTTATTATCAAAAGTGCTTGCATACTTTTTTTGGTTCGAAGGGTATTAGAAGAACATCCCGTCATACCAACATGATCTTCAAGCTTAGGAATACACCCACCCTGAAGAAAATGAAAATTTTCTGTTGCAATTTAAGGCTGCGTGTAATAAAGGCAATTCTAGTGAGGTTAACGATTTACACTACTAGTGTAAATCGTTAACCTCACTAGTTTTCGCTGCCGTGTACTAACACGGCAGCGAAAACATAGCTTTGCGTTTTGTTTATACAAACTAGTTTTGAAAGCATTTTTAAATTAACATTACACTACAAAATATTTTACTGGTACAATATAAATTTCCTCCCAGGTTAATGAGTTTTTGGTGCTGACCGCTAATCTCTCACCGTAACACTACTTTAGACTATACTCATAAATGTACAACATAGCCGACATTCATTTATATTTTTAATCCTTTTCACTTTGCATCTCGTGAGAGTCAAGAGGTAAAAAGAGACGCTCTTTAATTCTGAACAAACAATATATTCTGCCACGTAAATAAATTATTAAATAAGAATAAAAAACAAATTTCAAATTTTGTTTACTGATTTTAAATTTTTATTAAAACTGAGGTGTAATTTATAGATATTATATTAGAAATCCAGTCACTGTTTCTTACCGACCAAAATCGTTATAGTAATATGTCCTGAGGCAAAGGCTTTACGAGAGGTTCTGTCACTGGACAAAGCATTTCTTTTTACTACTTTCATGTAATAAATATATTATTTGATGAAGTACTTATAAAAACATGTAATTGACCTTTCCATTTTAATTATTACAACACTTTTACTATTGGATACTCGTAACTTGATCATACCATCTAATATTACAAAATAATCGAGTATGCTCTCTTAATATTTGTAAACCTATTTTTAACTCACTTTTAATAAAGTTTTATCGTGCTTTACATATATAAATGTAGAAACCGGTAGTAGTACATATATGTATAGTTAAAACAACAATCCGAAACAATTACTATACCTATCACAATAACATTTTATCGTTTAAATACTCGTTTCAGCAAAGCATATTGAACAAAATATGGACATTTATTGAAATTCAATGGGCCGTGAATGAAAATATTGTCTTTTTTTACACGCCACCTCCAGGTTTTCAATACGCTTCAAAACTTAATCACAAACTATAACATTTGGCAATAAAAAAGGGATTGCTGTGCACATTTTCTTTTATTTAACAAAGCGATGTAAAAGTAATACGTTATCACTGCACAAAGTGTGGACTCACTAAAGAGGATTAATATTCGTGTAGTGTCAAAGAATGAGCTTGGCCAATGTAAAACAAACTTCCCTAGAACGAAGCGTAAAATAAGGATTCATAATTCAAATCGAAAAAAGTTTCTCGGGCTCAGTAATTTTTCCCATCTTACAGCAAGTTCGCCAGAGGGGTCGCGAGTCTTGGCTGAAGAAAATCTTAGAGAGGGTTTACATTTTTAGCCTTTCGCTGTGTCCTCCTTCACTTTATATCGTCTTTTGATTACTCTCTCAACAAGTTATGCATATTGTAAGAGTCTTTGGCGTCTTCGGTTAGAAGAATTTTTGGCGTCTCCTTTATGCCACGTCTTTTCGGCGCTGATGTCTCATTTTTCATACCTTTTATCTCTACCCCGTCTTTATTATGAATG
This sequence comes from Agara michaeli, assembly GCA_018245675.1. Classification (NCBI taxonomy): domain Eukaryota; kingdom Metazoa; phylum Arthropoda; class Insecta; order Lepidoptera; family Hesperiidae; genus Agara; species Agara michaeli. The sequence goes on along the minus strand of DWDX01000028.1, from coordinate 9,673 downwards.
AATTTCGCCACATTTGATGACATCGTTAACCACGTTGCCTTAACCTTTTACAAACATTGTTTTCGTACTTTTATGTCATCATATAATGTGTTTAAACTACATAGAAACAAATGTATTTATGTCTTTTGATTTAAATCTTTAAATTTTCATAATGATGTACATACCATTTTCACTAATTGTTCTAATTCGCTACTGTAATTATTATGCAAAAGTGTATTAGGGGTAGTCTCTTTTATTAAGAGATTTGTACTTAAAACGTGTTCGCTTTGTCTACTCGATGCCGTAACAAATAGGATTATTTTTTTGCTTTCGTTCTCCAAGCCTCGGTTCTTTTAAAGCAGTGCTAACTGGGTATGGGCCGTTAATTCCCCTTAAGACCTTAGAACCACCCTAATTGTTATCGGGGCGCCCTTAACGGCGTTTCTAATGCGACTAATGTATTTTTGGGACATTTTGCAGCTTGCCAACGGCCATTTTTCTGTTTGTATGTGCGCAATGGGTTTCCCTGACCCTCGGGCCGGGGTAACAGTATTATCTTCGAATATGTTCCCAATTTCTATTGTCCAGTAATGCATGTGAGTGGTGGTGGAACGAATGTAATGAACATAAATAAGAGATACGATTTCGAGTGGATTCGAGTGCCGTGCCCGCCCGAGTAGCCATTCATATAATACATTTATTCCAGATATTGGAGTATGTGTACTAATCGTTTCTTTACCGAAAACATTTTTTATAATATTGCTTTTATAACTTATCTATCCCATTTTATAAACAGTAAAATTGACGACAAATATTGACGATATTTTTTATGATAACAAAATAGCAATCAAACACGCACCGCCATATTATGTAGTAATTGATAAATGCGACCGACTTTATCATCCATGTCGTATTATATAAGTTCTTGTTGAGATCAATCGGTTATATTGCTACCGATGAACTAACTTGGAATGTCTCCGGTTTTACAGTGTATTTTCCCAATATTTAAACCGAAACACATCAGTCGTAGGAATGCTGCTGAATACGATCAGGGTATAAATTAATTTCTCGTTTATAAGCAAAAAGTTGCCAACAATACAGAGTATAGGCGAGGAAATAAAATTTTTACGCGGCTATACTCCCGTCCTCAGATATTTCTCGAGCATATAAACTGTATTGAAGGCAAACAATACTGTAGTCAGCGGCACTCGTAAAACAGTTCCCTATAAACGTAGCAAAGCGGCAAATTAGATTTTATTTTATTTCTTAAACAATTTGTGGCCGGATACAGACAAAGGGCATAGGTTCGATGTGGTCAGCGATTCAAAGGTTTATGCGGGCTCGTTTATTACTCGCCTACAGTCGTTGGGCTGCACCCGACATGCTCATTACCACAATGTCGATACACGTAAAACGACATTGCCGTAAATGTTACTTTAGGCATTTTATATTTGGTCATTTCAACAATTACTTATATTATATTGCATATTTATCTTTATTCAATATAACTAATGTTATATTTGTGATTTTATTGTCAATGTTGTGTTATGTAGAAAACTTCGATCGTCAAAATGTCTACTTGCAATAACAAAGGATATTTTCTAATTCACACACGCAAACCAATATGCAGGTATATTGTATCAATAAAAGAACAATGTCCCGATCATTATTATTACTAATTAGTTTAAACTTGGCCAGTCAAAACTGTGCGCACACTACTATTCCATTGGCATTATTTGAGAGTTCCGGTCAATTAAAACGTTCAGTCCCTTTTGCAATTGTCTCATTGTTTCGAAAACTTAAAAAAAATTGTATACACATTTCCCAAAAGTCGCTATAAATGAACGCAGATTGGCAACGACCACTGACGTTCCCCGGCCGGCTAAGTTTATTATTATTTATTTCAATTTAATAATTTCACGTCAAAACGTTCGTTTGCATTATTTCAATGAAAGATTTCGACATCGATAACCACTGGCCGGTGAACGCCACTAATGGGGTAGCGCGGTCAGCTCTGACCACGGCCGGCCCCCAGCCGCCATTGTGCGCGCTTGTTCTTGTGCACATAAAAACGCAGTTAACCATTCTTTATTGTTCTATCCGCACCAATTTTGTGCCAATAAATGACCGCGACTTGGAAGCGTGCGAATTCGATTTCGCAAGCCATTGTAATTAAACTCGCCCTTACATTGCTTAAATTTGTTAAGCATTTATTTTTACTTAAAACAAGTCCTCCAATCTAACGGATTTCTTTAATTATAATGAATTAATGAGCTACGTGGGCTGTGTGTTTAAGCTGTAATAATTGAAATACGTGTATACTAGAGGCGACCATCTCGGTCTTAACGGTCTTAAACAGTAGCAAATGTCACTGTTACCGACCTCTGACAGTGCGAATACTAACAAATATTAACTGTACTTACATTAAAAGGTATTAACTGAAATCACATTAACAGTCCCATTCCTACAGCCCTATAGCCCTATTAGAGGTTGGTTGCAGATGTCCATGGACGGCAGCGGCCACTTATGACTGCTGCTTGCTCGTTTGCTATTCTGTTCACATAAAAAAGGAAAGAATTGATTTCTCAGTCGCGATGCAACTACGCAAGGCTGTACCAGTTATGTATTTAAACTGTATTCTACATGTATTATGGTTGTAACGAAACACTTAGCTAATCTATGACTTTATAAAAATGCACATAATTGTCGTTTGACATTTAACCATCCTTTATGATAGCTTTATATTACACTAACTCTGGCTAATAGTTGTTAGAAAAATAAATTTTTAAATTAGAATATTGTATTGTAGACTTAAGAAATATTTTATCAGTCAATATATACTATACTTTTCCCTTAAACGACATTCACAACGTTACAATACCGACCTATGTGAAAAAGATCAAAGTGGGATACAAATAAACAGGTATTGAAAACTTTCGACCCCTTCTCACTTGATTGCACTAAATCCTGTTATCCGAACTTCGAAGGGCTGAGTGCCTCTTCAAATATATAACATAGTTTCAACGTTCAAACATTTGAAAATAATAGAGAGGTGACCTAGATTTTCAATCGTATTAGATTTCTATTTACTCATACTTGGAGGTATATCGGAGGTTGTTTAAAAAAAGAAAACATTTGCTTTTGCTCCTAGACAGCATTTCATATCTGTATTCCAACGTGAACTATAATCGAACGACATATCGATGAATCGATACGTTTTAAACATGAATAGATATTGTTGCAAGATATATCTTATCTTTACAAGATTTTAATACAATGTATATACTATCATAATGAAATACAGCGCTCTCGTCGATAACTTTGTAACTATAGTATGAAATAACTGTATTGACATAACGTAAAAGTATTGTAAAGAGAGCTGATTATGGTATCGCCGCAGAACCATTAGACGTACCCCAATTGAGAGGAGAAATGTTATAAAAAATTCAGAGACCAAAACGGGGAAAACACAAAATCAGATTGTCTCAAAATCACACGACTGACGGCGTAACGCGACGGGCCTTGCGCATTTATAATTCAAAAGGTCCCAGAAACGCGAACACGAGAATACTCCCCGACTTACGACCGAAAGCGATACAGTGGTAGGCGATGAACTAAACGTAGATCACTACGTCGATTGTTATCCATAAACAATCGCTTCTTGTAGAAAGTTAATAAATATTTGAGCCAAAATCCGCCATAAATATTTACTCCCCATTTATTCCGGATATCCGCAAAGCAGGTGCAGCGACTACAAAAAACATCGGAGTTTACCGATGGTAAAGATAATGCCATTTGAGACATTAAAATTTGCAAAGATTAATCAAAAACATTTAAAATTTCATTGCATAATTTCAATAAAGGAAGAATTTTTAAACAAATATTTCATATTCCAACGCTGTTTTAGAAATTAATTGTGTGTGTGTGTACTAACAATGTACCGATAAACTATATGTATAATATATACATGTTAAAGTATGATTTACACCAATTGATAGGAGACAACTCATTTTCTTTCTGTTCATCCAACCCAATATTCATTAATCGTTGGTAGTATGACAAATTCTTCAAGATAACCTAAAACTGGTTACTATCTATTCTTATAACAAGTGTTACATTTAGTGTGCGTACTGAAAACTAAAGAAAAAAATCTGATTTATTTCTCGTCGTTACTTTTAGACAGGTGTCCACTTGTAGTTTATTGTACTAAAAACCGCATAAAAATAAATAAAATGATTACTCTTGAGCTCGATGTGTATCACAACTGAGGTATCTAGTGAAATGTAAATGGAATTCGTATTTCCAAAATAAACACAAACTAAAGAAATTCACTTGTAGAAAAAAACGCTTCATGTACACTCGCATCTATAAAACATTTACGTGAGACTGGTATATATGTGTCTATACAGAATTAGACGTTCCCCTATGTAATTCACGTGGTTAATTAGAAAGGAGAATAGAATCATTGCGTACGCAGCAAGACTCGTAATTTCCTAATCATGCCACGCGGAACTACATAGAGCTGTAGTGCACGGCGGCACCCTGTTCACACTTCGATAATTATCGGCGGCGAAGTTTTCCACCTCTGAATGAAGGTTTCAGTCGTTATCGCACTAAAAGGGTGAACTGCGATGCGCTCATTCGATTCTTGTTCTAATTTTCCCAGTTTGTTTCCTGACGTCTCCACGTTTGCCACTGATGCCAAGTTAGCGCGCTACGTTGGCAGAACTTTAATTGAAGGGTTTCATTAACCTCTTGTTTCAGAACGATTAAAGATAAAAGCTTGTTATTGCAGACAATTTATCAAGACACTTAATAGCTCTGATTCTATTTCCGTTTGAAAATGAAATGTACCAATACGTCACAACTTATACGTTGTGAATAGGAAGTGAGGTAATAAAAGACAAGTACATTTATAATAATGTAATAATAGTAACAATGGATCAAGTTCACGCACATCCATCTGGTCATAAATTAGTCAAATCTTGTGTTAAGGTACACAGGCACCCGATAAACTACATCAATGCTGTAATATTACAAACGCAAAAATGTTTGTTTGTTTGTCTTTCTTTCAAGTTAAAACGGATCGAAGCAGTGTGATATGAAGAGTGACATAAACTACTTTTTTAGCGAAATAATATCTAATTTTCACGGGAAAACACGTTTTAATGAAATAGGCTCTATAGATGGCGTTACGGGCGCAATAATGGTATGACATGTGAAGAAAATAAACTGTTTTGATCATGCGGACGAATTCGCGGATAACAGAAGACATATTTATGTTCATCGTTTCGATAGAGCTACAAAAATTTGTTTCTGCGAAATCTACTTCTCCAAAACTGTGAACACAGTTTCTTTGTTTGAGCAATGTGTGCTATGTTTTCAGTATCTGATCAATTTTGTACGCTCGGTACATTTTCTGTGTTTTCTTTTAGATAAACACTCTTAATTATCAGCGAAAACTTGGAATGTAATTAGCCACCGTTTTCATTGCTTTGAGAAATGTTAAGCTTTTTATTTGTTTACTCATCCACGAACATCAAACGTAGAATTTCCAAATTGATTACCCGTTTTTGCTATTAACCTTCCGTAGACATCCCCTCTATGCAGGAGTCAAACTTTTCCTAATTAATTGCAAGATTTTAATCATGGTACTGGCATAACGAAATTATTATGGGTCGTTTAATTTCCTTGCCCTACGCCCTTCGGCGCTACTAATGCGTTATAGCAAAATTTTAATCAAGGGCGTGTGTAAATTATTAAATTATGCAGCCTGTCGTATGCACTCGAGGATTATAAATCTTTTGCGTTTGCTTAGGTAATACCTAGCAGTCGTAATTTAGCGGGAGGTGTAATAAAACTACCGCTGCGAACGGCGTTCTAGCTTATGTCTTGAGCTATTAATTACTGCTGCACCTGTACATACAAGTTTCATTTTTATTAAGTTCTCGAATAGTGAGCATCTGAAATCGTAAATTTTATTCCAATTTGAAAGCCATTAAATTTGGCATCAAATGTATGTTACAACAAAGGACACACGCTTAATGATTACTAATTAAAAAAAATCACAACCAAAGTTGATCTCTGTCATTAAAATACAATTTGTTATTGACGGTTTTAAGTTCTATAACCATGTAAACTGTAATAAAAAAATCCTAATTATTTTCTGAACTTACAAATTATATTTAAGTTTCATGTACCTACTATATTACTTAATTTTGTACTCTCGCGGTAATTCTCACAATTTAGACACGAAGCCGCACTCGAGAACGCTCCGCCGCTCGCGAACCAACTCAGAAAGTAAAGAAGCGCAGACTGACAGCAATAAAGTTCACTTACATGTTTATGTAGTTCCTGTACAAATAAACATCTCCCTGACGCAGCGCCTCGATCCGCTATCAAAACTGGTATATTCGTGTACAAAAATAAAATCAAATTAAGTCGGCCATCTCAGCGAATGAATTGCGCCGAATTGGGCTCGCGTCGGCCCGAGATCAAATAATTTCGCGAAAATGAACCCCGGGAATATTTAATTAACCCAACCTCCCCTATTAAAGTGCACAAGAATTCCCCGGTTAAACAACATTAGTATTCGTAAGGAATTTAATTCGCGCGAAATAAAAAATATTCGTTTGCACTTCACTTCATTTGTTTCGTAAGTAATTTAAGTGTTCCTGCCGCCACACACAAGTAATATTGTTGCGGATAAAGAAATACAGTGTTATATTGGTTTTTCTTTTCGCTAGAGAAGTTTTAATTACCGCCGGTAGGAGGTGCGTGTAATCGTGTTTTATGAAGCCGGTCCCGCCGCAGCGCTCGGACGCAAATTGTTTGTTGCGGTCGTAATAACGCTCATACTCGCTCTCTGCCTTGTAAATTTGTTGGATCCGGTTATATAATTTATTATTGAGTATTCATTGTTACCTTTCGTTTCCCCACGGTATGCTGGCCAATTCGACATGATTTACGTTGCAATGCCATTTACGGGCTGCTTCACGTTTAAACAACACTGCGTACGTCTCACTCGTTAATCCCTTTCAATTCGCTTAAAGACCTCTTGTTTTCCAGCAGTCACTGGGGCGTGATCGAACATAGGCCGACTGCAGATTGAGCGTATAGAAATTAAGGAGAGCGAATCTGAACTCATCAAACATTAAGCCCTCGCGTACCTGGGGCCCACTAAATAAATAACATGAGCAAATGAAAAACACCCACGTCCCTCGGATCGAACGTTGAGAATTACAAGGAGGCAATAATAAATATGCATAGCACGTCTATGCCACATCCTCTGTGATTAGTCGTCGGGGGAAGCCAGTGATACGACTATGTAGGTGAGTGATAGCAAGGGGGGCAAAGGCACTAAGGAACCCCCAAGCTAATAACGCGATGTCTCTCAGTATTGTATCGACGGAATTGTTGGATATTGCCAATATACAGCGTTCACGTGAGCGCTCGTTTTTGTTTCAATCATTGCGTGGGTCACACGTACGACACATTGTAATAAAATTGTTCTAATCAGTATGTAAATTTCACTCATAACACAGAAAATTACAGTTACTTGCTCGTTAAAGGGGCTTACGAATATATTCTAGACACACATACATTTGTATATGTGTGCATTTTATGTGCTTCTACTGCTGAAAAAGGCGTGAATTTTATAGACGGTCTAGGTCTGAAAAGCGTAAATTGCGAGTTATTTGCTCCATTGGGATGTTCGCGGGCAGAAGAATGAGTCCCAAGGTAAAGGGGAATACCCCTCTCATATATTGAGGTAGCTGCATGAACATGCGCTCTTGGATGGCACGCTAAAGTAGACCGCAGCCTCATTGTTTTCCCCTATACCTTAAATTTATAATCACATGTTAGGATTAAATCTTAATTGACAATTTTTTTTGTCATATAATTGAAAACTTCGAAAGAAAGTCTTGCGTGATCATCACAATTCGTTGTCAACCTGAAATAGAACTAAATTGTTATCAAAAGTCAGTCACATGTTTAATTCTACGAGGACTAAGATACTAAGTATACTATTTGAGTACCACACGCTACGGACGATAATACATGATGTTTAAAGATACAGTGGAATCTTGACAATGATTTCTTTATTTTATAAATGATTTCATAAAGCTACTCGTTTATTTTTTTTATAACAAACAGGAAATTACTATTTTATTGTTATGACGAGTAACATTAAAATGATATGATAATAATAAAAGGAAAATGGAAATTAATGTAGGCAATAACAAAAGTAAAATTTTGGTTGTTCTACTCTATGTAATTAAATTATGAACGTTAAGAAAACTTTCATAATAACTAATAAAACTGGACTACCACAGTAACAAGAGATAGTAGCTACGTGACGTTGCCAGGTAACGACCGAATGACGATACAATGTTGCCATAAAATCCCTTTTACAATTATCCTGGGACCGAGACACCGCAAGCATTAATATTAACACTGCCAAGATGTTCCTGGAAATATTAATATTAGACGAAATATTAGTTAAACACAAAATATTATGTTACGGGGATATACTTTTAGCATTTAACTACATATTTGCTATTGAGAATTTTATATACTACATATAAGTTAAAATCATCATCGTTAGTAACTTTACAACAAAACAAAAACCTAATAACAAATTAATCGACCCCGTAACACAGAGTGAATTGGTCCAATAGCGGTGATTAAGTTATCTGTGGTCGTTGCACGACATTGATTCACCTCTGGAGCTCATATTTATTGTTATTGTTTGCTGATTGCGCACGGCGCTTCGATATAATCGAATTAGAACCAGTCACAGTTCTAAACAAATTTCAATTTGCAATGATGAGTAGGTACATCGAAGTGGCGGCCGAGTCGGACTCTCCCCTGGGATCCCGCAGACTTATTGTATAATACCAACCGGTATGGCGACTCACTAACGTATTCAGAATAATTGCTCGCGGCACAAACACCGGCCGATTGAATTCGCTCTCCTGAGACGCAATAAATAAGTTCTGATTTATTCGATACCCGACCTATTAACCGTTCACACGAATAAATGACAGTGCGATTTCGGGCCTTATATTAAACGACACGGATCACGGCTCCCTGGAACACCGCCGCATCACGCCTCTTATTGATTTGGTATACCAATAAAAGAATCGACGCCGGCCTTAGCCTCCCCATATACTTTTTCCGGTTCAATGAGCATAAATTGCAATAGGATTCCACGCAGTGGATGGTCCCAAATAAGTCTTCCAAACCGCCCGTGTCACGAAGAAGAAAAGGAGCAAAGATTCACCTGAACCCTTATAGCGGCGATCCGTTTATATTAAAATATTTATTTTTCAATAATCTTTCGCCGATAGGGTGAGAACTTTGGAAAGTTCAGTTGATGATTTTCGCGTCACGGTCGAAAGCACATAATCCCCGTAACTCAATTCCAGCGGAGCAAATAAAGCAATTGAAACGAAGGTTAATGTTGATTTTTTCCACGTCGCAAAATGTAATTTGTAATACGGAGGTTGGTGTAATAATTTCACTGTACGTTAAAAAGAAGCGTGTTCTCGCGCTAGTAGACTGGAAGACTCGATCCTGTGATTGAAGTTTACTCAATTCGCTGCGTTTACTTAAGATGTTATGTAAAGTATTTCTGGCAGCATCTCTGCCTCGAGAAAAAAAGCCCTATAAAACGCGACCCACCTTGAGT